>MU273938.1:0-15633 GCA_022160365.1 Vararia minispora EC-137 | reverse complement strand
GTATTCCAGTGGTTGATTGAGGACCAGGGAAACGGTCGCTACACCCTCCAGAACAAGGGCCAGAAGACGTATGCGAGCGTCGGGAACCGTCAGCCAGTCGGCGCGACTGTCACCGGCCGTCCCGGGGCCCAGCAGTTCGTAATTGAGGAGACACGTGAGCCGAATAAGTACACGTCCGTCTCCCACCTTTCTAGCGATCCACTCCCTTCATCTTCGCGCTGACGGGAATGCAGGATCGCGACGAGCGACTCGGGCCATTACTGGGGCCTTCCGGACAGTGAGACAGGCTCTGCGGTACGTTGCTCGACGTGACAGGGCGGTCAACTGAGAGGCTGATTGTGATGCAGGTCGAGCTCTGTGCGAGCTCCACCGACAAGGGCAACTGGTGGACGATCACCACGAACTAATGGGCGTGTAGCACACCGTCGCACGGCAATCAGTGCCGTCCGTTAGCGCAAGGTATAGATCAGTTGAAACGTCGTTAGTTATAAGCAGAAAACCCACTATATTGTTTGTGTGTATGGGCTCGGATGGCTGAATCTTGCCCGTGTGGGTGCCTTGTTTGTTCATATGTCGTGATTGAGTGGACCGAGAGAGAGCGGGCTACGATTTATTTTCAGATGAGCAGCGGGCTGAACACTGGGATGGCAAGAGCACAGGTGGGTGAGAGCGAAAACTTTCATGGTCGGGAGGGGTATAATTTACGTGTCCTAGAGATGGGGCGATGACAGTTACTAGTGTAATAGACATGCCTTTCTCAACGCAGCGTCCGGTCTCACACCATGAAGCGTTAGAGTTTGGGCAGTCTGATCTTCCCTGCTCGGTGAACGTCATCTGAACGAGAAGCGACCCAACGTCCCAAAGCCCTGCTACGCATACGTCAAGTTGACAGGCATGGACACGCTGTTCACGCAGATCGCCGTCGAGCGGGTCGAGAATGTCAGGAAGGGGAATAAGCAGTAGATGTGGGGACGAGTGGCTGGAAGGGAACTGTGTGGGGGTGGCGAGAGGCGTTGTGGAGTGGTCAAAGGAGAGGAGGGAGGAGAAGGAGGAGAGTGCGGGGGGTCGGTTCTGAGGATGCTTACAGGGGGACGCGAGGCATGCGATAGGGGTATGCACCGGAGGGTACATTGCAGCATGTATGCACAGAGTAGTGTACAATACCATCGCCGACACCTCGCGCCCGAACCATCCCACCCTCGTCACGCCGAACCCATTTCGCTTGCCTCCGTCCGTCTTGTGCACAGTGGTCTTGATACCCGCAGCCTCCGGCCCGCATCAGAGCTCGTCCGTGATGACATACCGCACTGTTGAGAGCATGAGGACCGGCGCGATGCGATGGACTGTGGATGTGCCATCGTTGCCCAAATGAATGCGGTCGCAAGTGCGTTCGAATGCCAGTACACGCGCCTGCTCAGCTTCCCACACGCCTGCCGCTCGAGCGTAATGTCCATTAGCCAAGCTCGCTTCTGAAGATGAGCGTCAGCGTGGTAGAGAGGGAGGCATAAGGTGCATTGAGTGCGGGAAGTGTAGGCTGCAGTAGTCCATACCAGATGTAAGGCGGACGGCCACGCGCTCTCTTATGGCGCTCTTACAGTGGGGAAGCCAATTAGTGGGCCGAACAACTGATGACGCAGGCGGCTACATCATATCTACTGGAGAGGGTTCGATCCATCCTGTGTACCCGGACATTGGTACAGCAGGAGTGAGATCGCAGAAGTTGCAGAATGACGTTCAGGCTAACGGGATGCAGTCACGGCGAAGGCCGCTAACTTGCTCTTCTACCCATCGCCTCTTTCACTGTCTACGAGGGCGTTTCACTCTTCTGCATAGTCATGGTCAGGGTAGGTCTCATTCTATCTATCCCCGCTCCTGCGATGCTCACTTTTAGTCCAAATTGCTCAGATGTGAGTAAGGGCGGTCAGAAGAACTCATAAACGAGATTCTAGCAACGGCTCGACTTGGACGAAGACAGATATGATGGTACAAGCATAGGGTACAAGTATCAGGAGCGAGTGAATGCTGTGCGCATAGCTTGAGAGCTGCTGCAAAACAACAATACGACAGTGTACTGTGACAAGTATGTAAGAGGTAGGCACGTGCGATAGAAGTCTAAGTAGGTTGAGACAGGTAGAAAGTGCAAGCGTACAGAGACAGCGACATCACGCACAGGTGGAACAAAGGGAGATCGGCACGGAGAGCGACACACCTTTGCACTTCATGCATAGATTCCGAGATTGTTGTTGCGTTACCTACTCTTGGCTTGATGCCGTCGCAGCTCGTGTGTGTGCCAGTGCTGCCTCGGTGACCGGTATGCCAGCCCCAGCACCGTCGTTATAGCTGCCGCCACCGTCATCATTTCCGCCATTCTCGCCTGTCTTTTCCCTTTCATCGTCCCATCCATGGACTTGAACCATGTTCCATTGAAGAGAGCCATCCGCAGCTTTGACGCGCTTGGTAACGTCATCTTTGCGTGCTTTGACCAGCTTAACGAGCTTGGGAACGTCGTCGTGGACCAGTCTAGCCAAAAAATAGGCGTAACGTAAGCCACCTTCGACTGTTGCAAGGTCAAACTCGGCGCAGTGCATATCAACGATCCGAACATGCTAAAGGCGATCCAGTCAGCACAGAGAAAAACAGATCAGTTGGAAGCGCACCGTGTCGTCGGACTCGGTGAACTTATGACCCCAAGCCTGCACAAGACGGCCTACGGACCCCTCCGTCACCACGCCGTACACCGGAAAGTCCGTGATACCCAAGACGGCAAGGTACTTGACCATTGCGGTAAGGTACAAGCGAAGCTGATTCAATCCTGGATCCGCCTCGGGCGTCTTGAATTCGTTGACAAAGATTCCGACGAATGCATCTTGACAAGTTGAGGCGAGATTGGCGAAGCTCGGGACTGGCTTTGTCGAGTCGCTATTCCTGATGGTGCTGAAGAGATCGAGCAGGTCGACCTCCCCAGGTGAGAGGCCAATGTAGAAATCGGGAATCTCAATAAAGAGGAGACCGTCACAAGTTGCTGACCTCGGTTGGGCGCACTCAATAGACATCAACCCTTTCTTCCTGGAAGTGACCCAATGTGAGATCTTGGCACGAATTTTGTCCATTTTTTCCTGTGCGGCCACTTCCCAAGTCTTTTGCCTGTCCCTGCGGGAAGGAGAAATTGGGATTGCGCATTCCGCCTGTGAAGCAACTTCGGCTTCCATTGTGAACTCTTCTCCTAGCCGTGATATGGCATCGCGCACGGCCGGCTCTGCTAGGCCCGGGCGCGTACCCCGAAAAGCCTGGTCGATGAGGGGTAGGCGAATGATGCGCTCACCACTAGGCATGCATTTAGCCGGACTGTAAACGTAAGGATGATAAAAGCCTACAGGTAGTCCACCTTGCTCGTAGTGTTCTCCGAGGAAGCGTAAATCTCCAGAGCGTCGAGTACCTCTTTAGTAATAAGTTCCCACGGATGGCGCCAGTCCGATTCAGATACTTTATGATTTTTGCGATTACGGCCAGCTGGCGAAAGTGCGATGACTTGAGTAACCACGTCGAGGAAGCGTGGAAAATTGGAACGAAGCCATTCAAGAACGGGATCACTCTCGTCTATACATTTGGTAAATCGATCCGCCTCAGTGCGCTGGCGTAGAGCATCTAAGCTAGTCGGCTTGAAAAATTGTTCAGCGATGGCTGCACGGTCCTCGAATAAACGGCCAATTGCATCCTGCGTGTTTTTTTGTTAAAATCAGCAGGTAGAGGGGAGGGCTGTGCAGATACACTGACAGACTGATGGTCAGAAGATGGGATGAAAAGCACGATCTTCTCCTCGTACGCAGACGCGTGTTTGCGGAACTCCTGTACCCACTGTTTAACCCCCTTCGGGTGAATCCTGCGTATCTCTCGCGAAGGGTGAATTGTCTTCTCTATATCCTGTTCCAAACACCATGAATGGGACGATGCATGTCGGTCGAACATCCAGTGAACTATTGATGTGCTGTTCTTTGCGAAACTAGAAATGACGTGCTTAGCATTATACAAACAGTTCCTGAAGAGAGAACTAAATAAAACGAACGTAGATGCACTCCGGCGCGACGCCGCACTGAGATTCATTGAAGGTCAGTCTATGTTCGATGGTCCTATGAGAAAGCGATGGCAAACGAACGAGGATGCACTTCTTCCCGTCTTGACACTTGTGTTATCGGCGATGCTCATCGCGCTAGCGTCCCTGCCACAACATCAGCATGTCACCTGATAACTGCAAAAAGCGGAACAAGACAGCGGCCAACCTTTTTTCTGTCTGCGGCGGCTCGCTTATTGTGACGCTGGTGGGGGTGAGCCTGACGTGCTGGACAGTGACGTGGACTTACGACCGCCGCAAACTTTTCTCTTTGCTCTTTCTACACGATTGTAGGTAAGAAGGTGATCGCCATATTCAAGCTAACGTACGTACGCAGTGTCGCTCTTTGGTTGTTGCTTGTCGCTGACAGATCTAAAGAGAAATGAGTGCATTGAGTGTCTCGCATGGACAGATACATAACAGATAGCATACTGCGCCACCTGTTCTGCACGAGATCCGCCATCCCCATCATAACCTGGGGGTGCAGTGTCGCTGTAACAGTGAGGACGATGCGCTAGTGTTCAAACAGCATGGCGTACCTCACGCCCGTGCGAGCACTTCTCAGTTGTCGATGTGTTGGGGGCAGCATGATGATAAGCAGATAAGTAATGAAATGATGAGCTACACCATGGACGGCAGACAAAAAAAAGAAGGAAAGCAGACTCACGCATCCATGGACATATATACTCCCTCCCTCCATTCCCGAACCGCAGACAACAAGCGATCTTCGTGTATTTCACGCATCGTGACATCGTCAATCCCATGACGAATCACGAGGCCATCGTCCGTCAGAGGGAATGAACTATCAGCGCGCCAGATGTAGAGTTTCTCCGAATGAGGGTCAGGCGGAAGCCGGATGCGGGCAGCGGAGAGCGATGCCAGCGATAGCAGATCCTTGCGGAGGCAGAAAAAAAATGAGGCAAGCGCATGCAGCGATCGAGCGTCGGTCAGATTATACAGTCCGTATGCTTCTTGTGCCGGATGCGGCTCGCAAGAGACATATGCAACACGCGGAAGAGGCTGGAGGATAGGCACACATCGTAAGAATGGCTCGCCTGCGAGAGTGTGTGAGAATTTACCATGCAGTACGCTTCTGATGCATCTTGGTCATCAAACCAGCTGAAGAATGCTTGGACGCAGACACCGCGCGGATGGAAAGCGAGGCCTACCAAGGGTTGACCGTCGAGTCCGAGTGCGCGCCGTTGATGCATGGCACTCGCCATGACATGGAAGATGTTATTGACATCAGCCATGCATAATAGAGCCAAGTGAGACTCGGAGTTCTCTGGAGCGGCAAGGAGACTTGTTTGAGAGACTTGGTCGTCGGAGCTGTCGTCCGTTAAGGTATCGTCATCGGGTGCTGACCGTGACCAGAACGACTCAGGAGAGATTTCTGTTGAATCGCGTGAATCGCCGAGGTTACTATCACTATCTGAGGAGGACGGGGTCCCGTCGTTCATGCACGTAGAGTGATTCAGGTTCCCCGCTAGGCTGGCAGTATGGCCCGATAGGATTTGAAGCGGAGAGTAAGAGAGGACAAGCAAAGAGGACGGGCAGGCCTTCGGCAACCACTGGGCTAAGGGATTCTTATGTGCCATAGGATGAACCGGCAGAGCAATGTTCGCAGACGTCCTAACAAAGGAGTCAATAAAAACACGGACATATTTGTGCAGGACTTGCTTAATGGTTAGCTCTGGAAGTATTTGTAGGATGATTGCCTGTACGATGGCGACAAGATAAGCAGTCTTGAGACTCGGCGATTGGACTACACCGCGAAGAGGCTCGCTGTCTCGCCGTGCAAAGTCCTGTAGATGTGAGGCCAGAGGGAGAGCGCTGCGAATTGCTCTATCTATCTCAGCCCGACACTGCGTCACCGTGAGCAATTTATTTGACAGTAACCGTATATGACGCCTACGGGACTTTGGTCGCGGCTCGCTTCTAGAGCTGCGGCACTCAGAGCTTCGGACAAATTCTCGAGGACAGCCGGCCATTGCGGCCGGTGGCCAGACACACTGATTCGAGTTTCTGTAACATAGGCTTTTGGATGGGCGCACATAGAAAGGTCGTATATTCAGGGTAAATTGAGGTGCGAGCGGATGCGAGCAGTCCAGAACAAGATGGAACACGGCTTGAACTGCTTGAAGTGAACATGGCTCATTACGTCACGTGCATGCGTCCAGAGGACTCGGAGCACTCTCGGAGCGTGCTCCTCTCGCGTCGACAACCTTTCCTCATGTCAGTGTACATGTCTTTGTGTACATCTGGACTATCAAGATCATGTCCATCCTCTTCTCGCCATGTTAATTGTCGTTCTCCAGGTACTCCTGTCCATTTATGTTTGTTTGTTTGTTTGTTTGTGTATTATTTACTGTCCAGGGGGAATGGGACCCCATAGTGGACATTATGCCCTGTTCATTTATATGTTCTTATCTACGACGAAGAAAGCCATCTAACAAGCTGTTGCCCTCATCGGGCAAGGTCTACCGTAATTGGGTGCTAGATGTTTTATCTGCTGCTCTGTGCTCTGTGCTCGCCGCAACCCTTCTCAAGGTCAGTTTCTTTGCCTGGCGCGGCCAGCATCCGGCCCGTGCACTCACCTCCCTTAGAGTGGAGGTAAGACGTCCTTCTACAGACGCTACCTCCAGAGTCGCTTATCTCTCTCTACGGGGACGTGCCAATCACACTTTCACCGGCCCTTGTTGTATAACCACGTATCGTATATACATCGGCAGTCATCCCTGTTCGAGGACGCTGAATGCGTCGGAGGGGGTAGAGCAGGAACAGGGTGAGGCACGCGTCTATCTTGTTGCGCCTTATCGTGCGCTGTGTGCGTCGTGGATCCCCTGCGGCATCGCGGTGCTAGATATATGTGTGTGCTCGATCTTGATGGGCCCGTATAGATGCATGAGCTTTGGCTAGTGATTCGACGGTGAGGTCCATAGGCGAAGAGGGAGCGCATGAAGAGCGTGAACATAGCTATCGAGGCTCGGAGAACGGGAGACGAAGGGCCCTCAATCATCGTTCTCATCTCTTTCTTCATATATACGGGCTTGCTGCTATGGCGGGGAGGCCAGCGTTGTGCGACAACATGGGAATGACGTTCAGCGAACTCCGAAACAACGGCGACAGTAAGTCCAAGGGCCGTGCAGATGATTAACGGCGGCTCATCCTCGAGCAAAGTTGCGCCCCTGGAGCAGCACCGTACACGTTGTTACATACCACTGACCTTCGTACGTCTTCGGCGCCCAAGACACCTGTGTACGTCATGGAATTCTCAGCCTGTATCTTTGTTTGTTCCAGCCTGCGGGACCGAGACCGAACATTGTCAATGACTGAAGCAGTAGATAAAACAACAAGTGGGGCAAACAGTGCTTACACACGAAGTATGCCATTCGACGGCTTAGCTATGTAAAGGAAGAGGCGAGCGGCCGGCCAAGGTAGCGCAGAAGCGAAGGGATGCGTTCAGCTGCGGGAAATTATATCACCTACGATGCAAATGATACATGGGTAGGTTACAGACGAGTCTGATAAGTATTGGAGTCGAGAAGGTGTGTTTGGGGCTCGACGGTGCGCATGCTTGCCCTATGTGCCCTCTTCGGGAACGGTGTTAAAGTCCGGCCACAGTTCATAGAATTCCCTAAACGGGGTCGTCGGTAAGGATAGCGAGCATCGTAGTTGGCCTTAAGCGTACGTATATGAAGGGGAAGAACGGACAAACGCGCCACTGTACGCGTGCGGGTTCATGGTGCTCTTCCTTGTACGTCCATTCCAAAACAGTATTCATGCATGCATTAAGCACGGCGGCAACAGCCTTCTCCCATCAACAATCGTTGAACAATACAGTTAAGAGGAAGGCGCACCGCGGTGGCAGATAGACACGGGACGCAAAGCTCAGATGGCTTTCCTGCTCACAACGCGGCTAAACAGGCCCGCAGGCTGGGGAAGTATAGACTGGAGCGAATGAGAAGGTCCGTGAGACCGGGTTAAAAGTGCTGCTTCGTCCATGGTTTGGCACTGCAGAGGTAGATGAGATGACAGTTATCACGGACCAGCGCACTCCTTCGAACGCTGAGCAAACCCCAACCTGAGGTTGAACTACCGCTTCTCGGTCTTTTTTTTTTTTAGTCAAGCCCTGAAGGGGCGATTCAATAGTGTATGCTATTTACCGATTTTACATGCAGGGACACCGCTTCTCCTCGGTCGCGACAGTTCTTCGTCTCTTCACTAGCTTCACTGCTGTGGCTCTTTCTCTCTTGTCTGATATCTTGCATGCGGGTTGCATACCATCGCTATATGCTGCTAGCGCACAGACCTAAGCGCGTCTCTGGATCCCTTGACTGCACTATCTCCATTTGATGCACTATCCCGTAGGCTGTAAGCTTCAACACAGGCTCAGTCCTTTCACCTGTCACGTTTCCAGGTATTAATTTGCTCTCTTCTCTACGTTTCATTGTATCTTTCTTCACGATGTGTCTAAAAGCCTTTCTTGTCACTGTCGCGGTGCTTTCAGCTCTAACATATGCTTCGTTCACGCCATTCATATCAAGTGCATGACAGCACGCAGCCGTGCAAAACGGACTTATTGGACGGGCTACATAGTACGCGCCGATGCACCCTCCCCTGGTGTTTTACACTCATCGTGAGCACCGAAAGGACGCATGGCGTATACTATCAGCTACAGCCCAGATCCCGGACGTACCGCCAGTGCTCGCGCTTCGCAGGATAGCTCTAAACATCCTCTTTCCCCTTTGCGATCCGTGCTACATCGAACCTCTAAGCTCCTCTCACAGCGTTCTCGCGTCATGTAGCCCAATCGGCCGTACACATACTTGGGCGCGGACTGCGTCGCCGTCTTATACCAGCCCCAAACTATCGCTCGTGGCAACTTATCCAGATATTCTCGGTCATCGCACGCACTGTTCGTCCTCACTATCGTCTTCCATCACTCATTTCTTGCCCACCCTCTCCCCACCTTCCGATCCACATACTTCCTTGTCGGACGTTCATCGCTTTCCGACGTCCCTGTGTCACAGATCTGCGCGTGTCCAAGTCCATGGTCTTTTTCTTGCTGCACGCTTTCGCTCATTTCAATCCCAGACACATTCCATTTCGAAGACCTTGAAGTACGATTTAAGACGTACGAACTTCACGTCTTGCGCAAGCATACCGGCTGACCCGCCTTACGGCGTACTTCTCCCCCCCCTCGGCTCCATTTCCCCTTTCCAGATCCGTGCACGGTCCTCCGGATGCAGCCGCCATTCTCTTGTTCGAAGCTCGTCCCACGCAATGACTGTCTTCACAACTCTCCGACGATTGGCACCCATATCCGACGTCCGGACCCTCGACCGGAGAGCTGAACACCGCACCTTAATCTGAGGACGTCCTAATAGCGCAAAGGCTTACTTACATGCTCGTTTAAGTGCGGTTTGAATCGGCCATCTGTCTTCGTAGTCGTCACAGTAGCTCGTTAGGGCTCTAACTCGGCACCCGACCGCGACGGACGAAGTTAGCTGTCAAAATCGCTAGGGCTGGTGGTCCGGACGGCGCAGTGCGGGTGCGACAGGGCGAGAGGGAGGAGAGCATGTCTGCGAGGCACCAGGTTATATGCTACAAGCGGTCTTGGACAGTGTACGCTGCTAGCTGTTCGCCTAAGATAAGCGCAATTTACAATTCAATACACCGCTTGGCGTACCTCGTCTTCAAGTGTTGAGGTGTACACAATGCATCACTAGAAGAGCGCGAGAATAAGCACAGAGCCCTGTTCGCATTCCGAACGTGGACGCGTGCTGCCCTCCCGTCGGAGCGCATGTTGAGGACCACCAGGAGGGACAAATGGAGAAGAGGAACGCGGGCGATGCTTCTGGGAAGGCAGAGGGTCGACGTATGCAGCGCGGTCGGTTCACGTTGAAGGCGGCAATAGACATGCCTCAGCACGCGATTGCGAAGGCTTAGGACGCAGGAAGTTCGAAGCTTTCGCTACATCGGGCCCGGCTGCGAGATCTTCATACAGTACGCCGCAGCGAGTTCACATTGTTCCTGAGATTCGCTTTCAAGAGTCAAGTGGGATACGAGGGCCCAGCCGTCCTGGAGTAATGAAGCCTGTGGAGACGCCACGGTGTTCAGTGTTCAGTGCTGACCAGCATCGAATGCTCCCGAGAGATAGCGGGACCTGTGCGATTTGTGCGCGAGGGCGGGATCATGGACTGCAAGGTCTTCACGAGTGTTCGCTGGTCAGTCCATAGAAGCGTCGCGTCCCACTTCGCTGACATATATGCGGTAGGCGTCGGGATGTAAGTCCTCAAGGGATCACCGTGATGGCCTTGCGCACGCTGAATGTAAAAGGTAGACAGCGAAGGGGGCACGATTCGAGGTTCGCCGTTGCATTACGAGGCAGTGGTATATACATGACGTGCAGACGGCGTAGGTTGATAGCAGTACGGTAGCTGGGCCCGCGACGAAGCGGTCCCACAGCAGGACTGAGGAAGATCTACGAGGCGCATCGGAGAGCGCATCAAGGAGAATGTGCGGACAGGAAAGCAGGGTACGAGCGCGTCATTGACAGGATGAACTGAGGGAAGTAGGGGAGACGGAAGTCGAGCGACGAGAAGCAGTGCGGGCGAGGTGCGAGTGGACGGACCAAAAAAGGCGCCCTTTTGATACAACCGTTCCTAAACAACGACATTCCGCAAATCCGGGGAGGAGGAGGAAAGGGGGCTGGCTGAGTGAAGGCGTGAATTGATGCGAGTAAGCTAGTTATAAGAGGCTTCGAAGGCGGCGCTCAGGCTATGAGCGTGTCGAGGTGTCCTTGCATCCGCAGAACCGTCGTGACCGCTGGGATAGCCGGCTGCTTGATGTTATCCAAAAATGGATATGAAGTACAAGCTGTATGCGGGCGGGGATGGTAAATGCTGGACTCCACGCTACAGCGGTGCAGGCCGGGACGAGGGTGACAGTCAGTTCGGAATCGACACGACGCGTCGTCGGCATGTCACCAGCCCAGACAGATGCGCTCTTTCCGATGAGTCCCGAGCAAGTTGGCTTCGACTCGCTCCCCTATGTCCGCCATCTGCGGGTCCCTTTCTCCGTTTGTTCTTTCCTGCCGTGCACGTCCCTCATACGATACATGCCCCCCGTCCCTCCCACTATTATCATAGTGGCCTTGGCTTCACGCTTCCACTTCATAAATATGTATGCCTCCCCGAACGTTATCGCGCCCGTTGTTAGGTAATACGCAGATATAAGAAGATTCGCAACTACCGCGCCTCTTCAGCCGCCATAGCTCTTACCGCCGCTGTCGCCCCTCTCCTTCGCCCGTGTGATGTCTGCAGAGGGACCATATGTGGTCGCTGTTCTTGGCCGCAAGCCGAGCTCCAGGTGTGCCTCGAATCGCTTGATCTCGCTCCTCCGTCTGATGCTCTTTCTTCCAGATTTCGTGCTTTCTTTAGTCGCATTTCTCGCGATCGGCCATTCTCTACGCCTTCCCATATCCTCCACTCTCGGGTCCGCCTCCTCTCTTCCTATATGCCTGGGAACTTCCCCCTAGCTCCCATTCCGTTGTCCGTGTTGTGGTTCGCCTATCCGCTTTCGATTGTACCCTTTAGAAGATGTTCTGTCTAATTCACCGCCTTTGATGATGCCTTCATGCTTTCACTGTGCCTTCTGTTGGCCGAGCTCTCGTGCCTCTCACAAATTCCCTCAAATCTACGTCGCGCCGCCTTCAGCACCGATATATACCTCGCGCAGTATTCGCAAAGCTGGCTTGTCAGGCGGACTAGCGCGATTCGGATAGTGCTCGGACATTTCACAACGGACACGGTGTACACGTCGCTGACACCATCGCGAATGCCAGGTAAGCGCAGATGTCAACTTGAGGGGATATGACACCGCGGGCAGATTCTTAGATGGTGCAAGGGCGGAAGACCCGTAGGCGAGCTGATCGCAAGCACTCTTTAAGATATTAACGAGCGTTTGGCGACAGATTTGGAAGCGGCGACGGGGGTTCGAGGGCGGAGTAAGGGTACCCAGGCTATGGAGTCCTAATTACTAAGGAATCCGGTGCGTATCTGGTTTCTCTGAGAGCTGGTGTGGGAAGGAGACGAGCCGCAAGTCAAAAGTCCAGCGCGTCAGACAAGGAGGTGCCCCGGGAGGCGTCGATGCGAACCATGACGCCAGAATCTTGATCCCGAACTACTTGGCTAATCGAGCTGAACTCCTCCCACCGACCTGGCTCCTTATACCCCTTCTTCCTGGTGACCCTGGCATATCTCTGGAGTTGCAAACGACTACCCGCGCGCGCCGGCAGAATGATGCTCGCTTTCTCGGAGCCTGCACGGTCTGCGTCCTTCAATGGCTTCGTATCCGCAGTTTCGGTCTGGGCATCCTCCACAGCTTCCGTGGAGAGGAATGTGGCCGTTGTATCGGACAAGATGGTGATGGGCGCGCACAGGGCACCATGGAGCTACCGTAGGACATGCGCAGGCTGGTAACTGTTGCGGAGGGCCGAGAGACGGAAGCGAGGGGATGCGGACTCGATGACGGTGAGACGTAGGCTATGATACACGCGACTGCACGACTCCAGCCTGGCACTCCGGGCCGGCGACCCTGGTTCGGCGGCCTCGCCTCCTGACCTCCCTCCCGACACTCTCAACCCGGCTCCGCTCCTGACCCCTGCTCCACTGTCACGGCGGGCAGCGCGTTGGCGGAAGCCAGAGCCCGAGCAAGAATCAGTGTGATGTTTATGCACCCCTTCTCCGCTGTCTAACCTCTGCATAATGCAATGCAGTCAAGATTTTTTACCCGTACTGAGGTTTTTACATCGTCTTAGGTGAACCCACTCTGCTCTCTTAATCGTCGGCGGGTAATGATGCTAATCGCACGCACGCCTCCTAGGCCGAATGCGTATCCTTGCAGCGTTTATCGCCGCTACGACACCGACTTGAACCCGAAAGGACGTTTTCAGTTGTATACATCTACGAACGTACTTGGCGCAAGCAAGGAGTGCTTTACTCGCCTCTTCAAGGATCGTACGCGGTAGAGTGGATGCTATCAGGGACGTTCCGAGCCTTCACAATGCCCGTTGTACGCTGCACAAGTACGTCTAGCAACGTATCCGAGGATCCATATGCATCCTCCGATTGGTCTCAAACCGTCAGTGCACCCGATAGTCGGTCCATTAGAGTGTTTTCTCGTTGTGTCGTGTCCGTTGTAGGCACAATGACACCTGCGAGCGTGTGCGCCCTTTTGTCCGCGACTACATGGTTACGAGCTATAGAGGTACCTATCCTTGTGTGAGAGGTTCCCTGCCTGTGTTGCTCTGCGGCGTGGAGCAACGAGAGTAAGTGCTCGATGTTACGGTACGATACAACAGCCAGGGTATGAGTATCAAGGTACGAGTATCTGCAATGTCTCGAGGTTCAGTATCTGATAAACAAGCTTCGGCGCTCCAACAGGCGAGTACTCTATAGACCAACGGCGACGGGCTTTGCGTGCATACATGTGCATTCGCATACATGAACAGAATAGAGAAGCCTTCAAATCCCAAAGTGCACGAACGGAACCCATCTCATGAAATTCGTCTCTCCCACCGTCTCGCGCAGTTTTCCGGCAGCCTCGTGCAGCGCATAGGCAACGTCCAGCTCCCCGCCCGCCTCCAGGTTTCGCTTCAGTGCCGCGTACAGCGCGTCCGATAGTACTGGGCCATCCTCGTCGGCGATCGACCACATCGTTGCGACAACACTCTTGTAGCCAGCAGCGAGCATTCCCGCGGCGAGGTGAACGGCTTCCTCGGGAAGGTCGTCGCTTCCTTTGGCCGTCTGGCACGCAGACAAGACGGCGAGCTCCGCTTCCGCGTGTGTCATGCCCATGATTCGTGACAGTTCGAGGCGGCCGTCGTGTAGGAAGAAGGCGCTACCGGTCGGACTCTGCGGGTCCTGAGTACCATGACACGCAAGATGGACCCATTCATGCTGCGCCATCGCGTTGAAAACAGTCTCGACTGTTGCGCTGGTATCGTCAAGGGGCGTAGCTGTGCTCGGGAAGTGTCTGCAGACACAGGCAGCTTCCTGGTTAGTGTGAGGAAGAGGCGCCTGTCCGGGTGTCTGCGGCTGGGATACCACCAGAACCCTTGGGTCTTCTCCGGGAATATGTCGTACAGGCTGCGCCCGCGCTGCAACCAGAGCAGACAGGGAGGGGGTGTAAGACGAGACTATGAAGTCGGACGCCTTGCGTGCGCCTGGATCCGTCCTGTCATAGATTCCGGCAGCGTGAAGTGGGAGGGAGGAAAGCGGGCCGGTAGGACACCACGTCACATGCGGCAGGCGGTCTCCCACAGAACATGCTGCTAACTGAAGAGGTAACGTGAATTCCCTTCGCATAAAAGGGACGTAAGGGAGGTAAGTTACCTCATCTCCAAGCTCGGCGAGTATGGGGGCCACGACAAGTCGCCAGAGTAACGCCAGAATGCGCTTCATCTTCTCAGCCGCATTCTGACTTTCTATGCGAACGGCTCTTTCGTCTCTGTACCTGAAACTTCCCGTTAGATGAGCATTTAGCTTGGAGCGCATATTGAGGGCGATATGGAGGGAGAAGCTGGGAAGAGGGACAAGGACGACCTTTCCCGGACGGCAAAGGACAAGTGCGTCACAGCGGCTCTGGTCCACATTGATGACGATGACGGGCCCATCCTTGCAAGTGACAGCGAGTTCTGCAATGTTATGTGGACGCAAGAAGCCTTCGAACCCTTCAATGCGCCGGATACGTGCGATGAGATTTTCGTACTTTCCCGCGAGCTCGCGTTGCTTCCGAGCTTTGTCCTCGGAAGCTATGCGGGAGGAGACGATAAATTGTGAGTGTCTTTGCACGATGAGCTCCCGTTGGGACACTATAGTATACGGGTTGGATGGACGCGCGGCTTCCTCGAGGGATGATGAGACAGCGCGCAGGCTGTGCGCGAGATCGGGGTCATGGGCTTCAAGGTCGTTGAGAGGGTTGCGGAGACGAGTGAGCTGAGCCCACACGATATTCCTGCCTTCTTCAAGCCATTCCAGTGCAAGCGAAAAATTTTCAGCACATATTGCTGAAGATGCTGCAGCAGTGATCGCAGGGCCTATCTTCATCGCCGAAAGCTGGCTGAAACGACGGGATATGCTCTGTCCAAGCCAAATGAAGGGAGGTATAAATTTGAGCACAGATGCGTGTGCTCGAAGAGTTTTCTCGTAGAACTGATCAAATTGGGGGCATTGCACACACATTCTTGAAGCCACAAGGGCTGCCTCGAGTTTGATATCAGGTGGGCCCCCTGATGCACAAGCTGCATCCATGAAACAACGGTAAGCAGTGTTGAAAGAAAGCTGATCAGGGGACTGGGACTGGCTCCGGCGGACACTGAGTCCGAGTCGAAGCAGATAAAATGGTCTGTCAGCATGGCCATTGGGTGTGAGCTCGACCGCTCGGCGGGCTGCTGCAAGAGCTTCATCGAGGTCCTTGAGCTTGCCCAGTCGCTTGAAGCGTGAGTGGAGTGAGACAGC
>MU273937.1:0-15792 GCA_022160365.1 Vararia minispora EC-137 | reverse complement strand
CATCCAATTTGGGTGGGTGTGACTGCTCCATGTCGTTGACATGCCCTCCAATTACAACAGTGGCAATATTAGCATTATGGGTGGTGCTTAGGCGGCAGAGTGAGCTATATATGCTTAGGTCGCTATTACATGGTGAGGCAGTTAGTTCAGTTGGATTGATGTATGTTTTTGTCACCCGGGCACGGGTTCAATCCCAGCTGGTGCAGCACTCATCAAAAATATTCCCAGTATACTTTTCTTTCTCCCTTCCCATAGAGATTAGGTAGGTACACCTCCACATAACAGGAAAGAGTCAGAATTATTTAAAGGAGTTGATTTCCTGATAAGGGGACCATGCATGTGTGATGACACCGTTAGGATTCGAACCCAAGCAGCCATTGCAAAAAACGATCACACATAACCACTGAGCTATGGGGACAACATATTATGTGGGTCCCGGTGCTATATAACTACTTCCGCCACCTACCCTTGCCAGACTTGATCTGCTTACAATATTGCCCGGCTATGCAATGGATTGATGTCCCGTCATTGCACAGACACTTTCTATAATCAGATATGTTGGATCAGTGGCACATACATATTTTAAGTAAATGAAGGTCAGATCACATGTGCATACACAACAAAGGTCGGATTGCGTGTGCATACACAATGCGCCCTGACGAAGGTCGGATCTGCAATGCATACATTTTCGTGAAATTTTGCCGAGGTCGGATCATTGTGCATGCACAATGGCTAAAATTGGTAGGGTACATTTTTGCCTAAAAACCACGATTTCTGATCCGACCTCTGAGGGCATAAGCCGGGGTCCTGCGGTACCCCTCATACGTGACAGCGGTGACGCCAGCGTCCGCTATGGATCGGAACGATTCATGAAGTCGGGGGGAGACGGCCTTGCCTCCTGCTCTCAGATCGCGGACGATGGAGAAGCTTGAGGACCTAGCTCCGATCGAGCGGGTAAAGTCGTCGTCCGCTTGCAGCGCTTCGAGCCGTGCTCACGACCGTCGCACAGCTCAGCGAGCACGTCGTGCGCGTGCTGGGACAGGTGCGTGCGTCCGATCATCTCCTAGCTGGCCGACGTCGACGCCGTCCTCCAGAATCCCGGCAAATTCACTCTACAGGGTACGCCGCCGCTCTGCGCTGCACGTACCACAGCCAGCCGTGACGCCGGCGCGCGCAGGGACAAACACATATCTCATCGGCCGCGCGAACCCGTACATCCTCCTGGACACCGGCGAAGGCCACCCCGCCTACCCGCCCCTCCTCCGCACCGCGCTCGCCGACCCCGCACATCCACACCTCCCCGACGTCTCCGACATCATCCTCACGCACCACCACGCCGACCACGTCGGCGGCCTCCCCTCCGTCCTGCACCTCCTCCGCGCACTCTGGACCGAGCGCACAGGCACCGCTAGTACACCCTACGCGCCCCCGCTCATCCACAAATACCCGCTCCCCGCCGACACCACGCTATCCGCGCTCGCCGCCTCGCTGGAGCCCGGCACCTTCACGCCCTCCCCATCCGACGGCGGCCCGTTCCACGCGCTGCACTCAGACCAGATCCTCACCGGCCCCACGCCGTCCTCCCAGACGCTCTCGATCCTCCACACGCCCGGACACACCCCCGACTCCATCGCCCTCCTCTACGCGCCCGACCGCGCGCTCTTCACCGCCGACACCGTGCTGGGCCAAGGCACGGCGGTCTTCGAAGACCTCAGACTGTATTTATCCAGCTTAGAGCGCATGCGCGGCGCGGGCGCCGCATACGACGTTCTGTACCCCGCGCACGGCCCCGTCGTGCGTGATGGTGCGCGGACGATAGGGATGTACGTCGCGCATCGGCTCGAGCGCGAGGCGCAGGTTGTCGGCGCGCTGCGGGGTGCGCCGCCGGAGGGCGCGGAGGCGTGGTCGACGTGGGCGCTCGTGGGCAGGTTGTACGCGCAGTATCCGCCGAGCTTGTGGGAGCCTGCGGCGGGGGGGCTTACGTTGCATTTGCGCAAGCTGGTCGAGGAAGGGAGGGCGAGGGCGGTGGGTGGGGAGGGCAAAGATGCGACGTGGGTGTTGGTTGAGTAGGAGCGGAAGTGTGATTAAGGGTGTATTGTATTATTGTAGAATCGGTTATGGAGGATAGAAGCGATGTGCACGCATGCGATAGCCACCCGCGTTCCTCATGCGCACACTCGCCCAAGCCGCACACCTACGCCTCAAACTCGTACACCGCGCGCTCGCGCTCATCCTGCGGCCCCCCAGCATTCCGCAACAACGGATCAAGCGACGCAAGCTCGTCCCTAATCTCCGTGCGCGCAAACTGGTCGAGGTCCTTGAGGAGCGCAGCGATGATCTTCTGCTCGTACCGATCAGCCCCCCGTCCGGACACGACGCAGCTTAGCGCACCTTGAACTTTGCGTCCACCTTCTGGACCATCTCTCCTACCGCGGGCGTCCAGCTCGGCGGCGGACTGCCGAGGCCCTGCTGCACGGCGCTGTACTGCCCCGCGCCTCCCTGCGGAAAGGCGACGTCGAAAAGGGCATCTTCGGCTTGGGATGCGGAAGCGGGCACGTGCTGTTGGAAGAGGTAGGAGACGCCTGGATGGGGGGCTGCGAGGCCGAGCATGTGTTGGGAGGCGTGCGGGAGGGCGGAGGGGCCGAGGAGACGGGCGATTTTGGCGTAGAGGGCGGAGAGGATGTCGAGGAGGGCGAGGAGGGTGGTTGTGTAGTCGAGGGGGAAGGGCTGTGGGGCTGGGTTGAGCTGGGTGGGTAGGGGGAATGCGAGGGGACGTACCATGTGTGGGATGGTGAGGTACGAGCTGTCGGTCGCGTCGGGCAAGGCGGCATAGTCCGCAACGCCGCCAGCCTTGTTCTTCGGCGGCCTCCTCCAGATCCTCTGCACGAACGAACGGGACATGAGCCTCCGGAGCCCGGGCGCAAGCGCAAGGAAAGACGCACGAGGCGCTGACGATCGCCGTCGTCCCTGTTCTGCTCGTACTCGAGGAGGGTGTTGAGGAGGGCGCGGAGGAGGTCAGCGGGCTGGGCGACGTCGAAGAGGGCTGCGAGGGACATGGCGAGGACGGCGAAGCGGCGGGTGCGGGTGCGCATGGAGGCGTTGTCGAATGCGCGGTCGAGGTCTGGGCGGGTGATGGCGATGGTGTGGAACCAGTGGCTCTTTCTGCATGTTGTTAGAGTGCGGGCGAGACGGGGAGAGAGACGGACCCGTCGTGAACGTTGCGGAGATATGTGAGGGTGATGATGCGCTTCTGGACAGTATCGCGGAGAACCTCGACGGAGGCCTGGGCAGGGAGGGGCGCGGTGGACGAGGGATGCGCCGACGACAGGCCGGTGATGTCGGAGTGGACGCTCTGGGCGTCCCAGTCGCGCGACGTCGGGGTCGAGGCGGCGGCGGGGAAGGCGGAGGGCGGCGGGGCGGGCGGGAGCGGGTAGTGCGCGAGGGCCGGCGTCTGGGCCTGGCCGGCGGACGGCGCGGGCGCGGCCTTGTTGAAGGACGAGAGCAGGTTCTGCGCGGACGACTTGCGCCGCATCGCCGGGCGCGAGGCATCGGCCGGGGCGGGGGCGGGCGGGGGCGCCATCGTCGTGGTCGTGGTCGTGGTCGTCGGGCGAGACGGCGAGGGCGATCGTCGGTCGGATCTGATCGTCTGATCATCCCATCTAATCTCTGCGACTCTCCTCCGCCAGCCCTGCACCCTTTCATCCTCCTCCTAGCCATGGCAGACATCAACACCATCGCACAGCAGTTCACCACATTTTACTACAACACCTTCGACGCCGACCGCGCCCAGCTCGCGTCTCTCTACGTCCGTCGCGTCCCCGCCTGAACCTGACCCGCTCTCACCTCGCCGCAGCGCCCAACCTCCATGCTCACCTTCGAGGGCGCCCAGTTCCAGGGCGCAGCCAACATCATCGAGAAGCTCACAGTCCGTCTCCATCCCATCCCATCCACTCACCCGCTCACCCGCACAGACCCTGCCCTTCGCGAAAGTCCAGCACAAGATCACCACCCTCGACGCTCAGCCCTCCTCCCAAACCATCGCAAGCCTCCTCGTCAGCGTCACCGGCCTCCTCGTCGTCCGTCCTTCCGTCCCATCTCCCAAACATCCTCTGCTCACGCGCCCGCCGAAAAACAGGTCGACGACAGCCCGAACCCGCTCCAGTTCTCGCAGGTCTTCCAGCTCATCCCGGAAGGAGGATCGTACTACGTGTCTGTCCCCCTCTCGTCCCACGTGTCACGATGCTCACATGCAACGCAGGTTCAACGATGTCTTCCGCCTCAATTACGGCGCATGATCGTAGGAGAATATCGAGGGTGCCGTAGAAGCCTGTCGTCGTAATCATCCGTGTGCCTGTATCTCAGCCCGCGCAATCGCGTCTTTTCGCTCTGCTCTTTCGGTCGTGCCGAACGTCGATAACGACGCGTCTGATCTGCCCGTCGATCGGTCGCACAGGTGCCGCCGTAGAGGCCCTACGCCTTTGAGCCTTCGCGCGCGGTAGTGTCGCTCGAACGCGCGCGCGCATCGATCCGCACACGACGCGCCTCTGCGACCGTAGTCTCGCGCCAGCTCCGCCCGCGCCATCGCAGCGGGCTCGACGGCATCTTTGTTAGATATGCCGGGCTGCCCGAGCCCGCGCGTCACTGGGACCACGCGACGTCTCATCCCACAGCGCAGGCGTCGGAATTCCGGTGTGCGCTCTGTCCCGCCTGACCTTCGCACCCGCGCAGAAGCTCCCCACCGCCCGGACTTCCGACCTCTCCACCCACGGCGCGCGCCATATAACGCCCACGACACCCCGCCTCAAGGACCCCCCAGAGATCCGATGCTCCTCCAAACCCAGCCCTTCGCACTCGCACTCCTTCTCGTCCTCGCCGCCCCCGCATACCTCGCCGCTCTCCTCGCGTACAACGTCCTGCGCGCACGCGCCTCCCCACTCTCCGCGCTCCCCGGCCCCCCACGCGCATCCCTCCTCCGCGGCTCATTCCCCTCCGCACCAGAGGCCGAATCAGCCCCCCGCATCGCGCGCTGGCTCGCGAAATACGGGCCCGCGATACGCGTCTTCTCCGCCTTTGGCGTGCGTGCGCGCGTCCCGCCTCGCGCCGAGCTGAGCTGAGCTGAGTGGATTGAAACAGACGCAAAGGATGGTCACGGTCGATCTCAAGGCGATTCAGCATGTGCTCGGGAGCGGGTACCTCTATCATAAGCCGGACCACGTCCGCTTTCTCCTTGGCGCGGGACTTGGCGAGGGCCTGTTATTTGCCGAAGGCGAGACGCACCGAAGGCAGGTAAGCGGCATGCCCGAACAACGGATCTATACGACGCTCACGCCGCACCGCAGAGGAAGGTCATGGTGAGGAGGGCTCCATATCCGACGCCGACGCGCGCTCGCTGATGCGACGCGCTAGAACCCGGCCTTTGGTCCAGCAGCCGTACGCGCGTTCACCGGGACGTTCGTGCAAAAGGCGAACGAGGTGCGCCGGCCGTCGCCCTTGCTCACCCCGCTCGCGTGGACTCACTACGGCAGCTCCGCGACGTCTGGCTTGACCTAGCCGCCCAGGAAACACGCCCGGACGGCTGGACGGCGCTGGACGCGTACGTCTGGCTGAACAAGGCCGCTCTGGACATCATCGGGCTCACCGGTGCGTCCGCCCCACTCCGCCCGCCCGTGCGTGCGTGCGAATGCTAAGAGTGCGTGCCGGAAGGGTTTGGGTACGACTTTGATGCGCTCCGTGCGGACGAGGACCATCCGAATGAGCTCTACGAGGCCATCCACGGGCTCGTCGCACGCCCGGGCCTGCTGACCGTCATCCAAATGCTCATCCCCGGCTTTCGCTACCTCGTACGCGCCCCTACACCCTGCCCCCGCTCGTCCCCCTCATCCGACCCACAGCCGACGCCCGCGATCCGCGCGCGCCGCGCGAGCCTGCGCATCATGCGCCGCATCGGCCTGCGGCTCATCGAGGAAAAGAAGGCCGCCGTTCTGCAGAGCGCGCCGCCGGACGGCGCGGTAGAGAAGGACGACGTCCGCGGCCGCGACCTCCTCAGTCTGCTCATCAAAGCGAACCTCGCGTCCGACGTGCCCGCGCACGCGCGCATGAGCGACGACGAGATCCTCGCCCGTCCGTCCGCCGTCTCCTGCCGACACCACGCGCACTGATGCCTGTTCCCCGCAGAAGTCCCGACGTTCCTCGTCGCCGGCCACGAGACGACCTCGACGCTCGTCTCCTGGACACTCTTCGCACTCGCGACGGCGCCCACCGCGCAAGCGCGCCTCCGCCGAGAGCTCCGCGCCTGCGAGTGCGCGACCGACGCGCCCTCCTTCGACCAGCTCAACGCATTTAGCTACCTCGACAACGTCGTCCGCGAGACCCTCCGCCTACACGCGCCCGTACCCACCACCGTGCGCATCGCAACGCGCGCCGACGTCGTCCCGCTCCAACGCCCTATACACGACGCCCTGGCAGCCGTCCCGCTCGCCGCCGGCGACATCGTCAGCATCCCGATCGAAGTCCTCTCGCGCTCCTCGGAAATCTGGGGCCCCGACGCCGCCGTATTCCGGCCAGAGCGCTGGGAGAATCCGCCGCCGGCCGCCGCAGATATACCCGGTGTCCTCGCCGGCCTGCCCGCGTTCCTCGCCGGCCCGCACGCCTGCATCGGCTTCCGCTTCGCCCTCGCAGAGTGCGTCACGTGCCTTCTGCATTATCGCTCGTTCAGGCTGATCTGCGCACTACCGCAGGGCAAAGGCGCTCCTCTTCGCGCTCTGTCGCACGTTCGAGTTTGCGCTCGCAGTCGAGCCAGGAGACGTCGTGTGTCGTGTCGACGTCGTTGGGAAGCCGCATCTCGCGGGTGATACGGCCGCGGGGCCGCAGTTGCCGATGTTAGTGAGGGCTGTGAGGGATTGAGGCGGATGAGAAACCGGTCTTAGCGCGGTTTGGTTGTGAACGCGAGCGTACGTGCTCGTCGTCGGACTGAGAAAAGATCTTGAAAAATATGGATTTCTTTATCTGCGGGCAGAGCTTAGCGTAGGTGTTGTGTCTTCGTAAGGTCGTTGCAAGCACACTGCGTTATGTGCCAAAATGCGTAGCTGGTTTAAAACTAGCGCCGCCATGATCCTCTCCTCTTGATGACTTTGGGCGATTCTTATAAAGACATCGGGTGAGACATGAACACAAGATATACACCCTTGCGGTAGAGACAGAGCAAACATTTCAGAGATACTCCAGGATCATACCAAGCTCAACTCAAAGTTTGGCAGACGCTCTACCCCTATCCCAGCCAAACTCTAATGCATCAACAATTCGTACGTGCTCGATGGTTACCAGTAACCTGTCGGATTCCCCAAGACCTTGCACACGCGCCGCTCTATTTACTACTCCCTGGATGTAGAAACTTGCTTGGCGGGTTTCGAGTCCTCGATTAGCTCGTCCTCAGTCTCTTTTTTACCTTTGTCTTCCGGGTCCTTTAGAATCGGTTGACAGTACACAGTCATAGATTTCTAATTCCCACTTAGCAGTGCTGTATTCCTTCAGGAGTAAGACGGACCTTCGCATTCTGAAGCGGGGCATAGAGGTGTTCTGCAATGATTTTCGATGTCGGCAGTCCTTTGACTAGGTAGCATGGACCCATGTCCCACAGCCAAGCGACTGCATGAGGGTACAAGAGCTGCGCCATCGTCAGTCGTGAATGCACAGAATGAGGCGACGCGTGAGGGTGAGACTGACGATCAACCATTTCCACCAGCGGAGAATGTTGTAGAAGATCGAAACGATTTTGCTGGTGAGAATGGCACGGAGAGCAACGATGACAATAGCCGGCAGAAGGCCAGTGATGTCTTTGGAAGCGGCCTGCGAGCCTTCGGAGGAAGACTGCTTCTCTTCGCTGCCGGCCATGATCTGCTTGACGAAGTTCGGGAGATTGAGGTTGAATTGAAGATTGAGGTTGAAAGACAGTGGGCCGGGAGCCAGTGCGAATGAGACCTTGCTTGGCTTTGCCAATCGAGATGCAATATGAGCGCTGAAACTCGAGTGAGAACCGAGTCGGGTAGATTGTCTGTGAAGGACGCACACTCGTGTAAGAGGCCGGATAGTAAGCACGGGAGGAAGTTGGCGAGAAACTTGCTTCGTCAGGAAGAAACCAAGCCGTGCTGCTTCGATGATAGAGCCAGCGGCCATTTAATAGGGCCAGAGGGGAGGAAAGGGCCGAACAAGACGAAAGCGGCCTGCAGGTCCTTATGCAGATCCGAGCGCAGACCGTCAGAGAACAGACATGCTATCGCTGGGAGGCAGGAAATACTATAGGGCAGGTACGCGAACGCGGAAATTCACCGGAGGACACAGAGGTGGGATTCCGAAGGCGGTGATCATACCCTAGCAAACCAGACGCTAGCACGCGTTTCGACGCTATCGCCCCTTTCCTTCTCCCGACCCAGCTCCTTGAGAACAAACAGACCAAAACCCTGAACTCGCCCTTCATGTACGACAAACTCTGCCTCCGCATACTCGCCGAACTCACCCTCGAATGTCTCGAAAGGCGTCTTGTCTCTTCCGTAGCCTTCCGGGAAGAGCGCCGTCGGACGCAATATAAATCGCATGCCGTGAAGATGAATCATTCGAACGTGAGTCGTCCAGTACAGAGGCCATGCTGCATAGAGTTGAGTGACGTTCGCCGGAATTGGCTCGGAGGAGGCCCGGTCAACGGCGAAGAAAGTATTGAGGACGTCCTGGCAGCGTTGTGATGTGCTGGACACATTGCACAGTACAACTACACCAAAGCCATCGCCCGCATATGCACCCGTAAGATCTGTTTCCGGAGGCGCGTGCATCTGCTTTTCACCAGAAAATGGCTTACGATTGTGTGATGCGGGAGACACAGGCAGAAGTGAAGGCTGGTCATGAGAAAGACCCCAGGCGTGCCGGGTTATTGTGTCCACCACTTCTGCGATAGCAGGTTGCTTCCAGTCCGCATTCGCCAGTATAACAATGCCGAATCCGTCCCGAGGGGAGAGAATGACGAATGTCGTGATGCCGCTAATACCACCACTGTGCGCAATGATCTTCGAAGTATAGATATCAGGTACTTTTGCCGGACACACAAATGCAATGCGTACTTCGTGGCCTGAGACCGAGTACCTGGACCATCCCATGGCATACCCCGAGATGGAAGCTGGACCCGTACCGCGTGCTCCGACGATAACCCGGGCTAGGGTTGTCTCCGAGAATACCGACTCCGGAAGAATGGTTGTATTCGTCGAGGGATCTACGCCTGCATGAAGGAGCATCCGAACCCATTTAGCCTGTCACAGTGCAAACATCAGCTCAAGTTTACAGCACATAAGGATGAGTTTGACTAGGTCCTCTGCACTGGCTATGACTCCTCCAGGACCGGAGAGCAGTTCGTAATCATCTTCGGTATAC
Source organism: Vararia minispora EC-137 (assembly GCA_022160365.1). Classification (NCBI taxonomy): domain Eukaryota; kingdom Fungi; phylum Basidiomycota; class Agaricomycetes; order Russulales; family Lachnocladiaceae; genus Vararia; species Vararia minispora. Next base: position 6,378 of record MU273937.1, on the reverse strand, counting down.
CACCACGGAATCCTTCGACCTTCGTTGGTCCAGTTTTCGGTTGCCCGTCCCGAAGCGGAGGCGACGGCAGGCGAATAGGTCGACGACATGTTGAGCGGCTTAAAGATACGTGTATCGATAAATTCAAAGAACGAGCCGGGCCCGTACTTGTCGATGATGTGCTTCCCTACCATGTACATCTGGATTCCACGGGGCTCGTTAGTGCCTTCCGATGACCACAGAATGCACCAACCAAGTTGGTATATGAGAAGCGCTCTCGAAGCTCAAAAGCAGGGCGCAGGTACTTCAATCGTGCAACAATGTCCTTTGAGCTGTCCCCCCGAGAGTAGGCAAGGTCATGCCTGGCGATGTTTTAGAAAAGGCCTTCTCGAGCGGTGAATGGTATTCGTACGCGGGAATGCCGGAGACATGAGATAGGATGTCATGGATGGTCGCCATTTCTGTCGCCCATCGATCCATTAGCACCCACTCGTCCGGCAGGAGGTCCTTAACTTTAGTATCCCAGTCGAAGCGCAACAACCCTTCCGGTAGAGGAGTAGTATTTTGACCCTGAGCGAAGTCATCCATGAGCAGCCCCAATCCCGATGTTAAGAACGCCTTGGAAGATGAAGCAATGGTGAAGAGGGTCTGCAAATTGTTAGACCTTTGTATGGTTTGTAGAAACGACCACGCACATCGGATGACATCGCGTCCCCTACTTCACTTCTGACACCCCAATTCCCGAATTCTGTAGGACCATCCGCGCGCACGAACGCGAGTGCCATCCCCGGGACTCCATGTCTCTCATTTATACCCTTAATGATATTGCGCATATGAGGTGTGAGGATGTTTTCCGGCAAAGCAGGCGTCTTGGCAGGAGCGAAGGCATTTCCGTTGCTTTGCAAGGGACGCTGGTTGACGAGCAGAAAGCGGACGCTACTATCAAAAGACTGAAGGCAGAGCACACCAATAAGAGGGGCAGCGGTGGCGATGACGGTAAGCGAGCGCATCCCTCAAGAGCGGCAGCTCGCAGCAGCGCACCTGCAATGTATACATTCCTTCAGCGAGAACGGTCATGCGACCTTGAGGCCGTCAGTCCTCAACACAAATCATAATCAATCGTGATAAGATCATGTATGCAGTCGTGCCCGGTGCCAAAGCACGCGTAGTGGGAGGACGAGTAAAGGAAAACGGTGGTCTCATTAGGTTCAGATGCTTTCATCAGTCGCCGACCCCTCTTGTTCCGTAATTACATGATTAAAAAACAAGACCCCTCTTGTTCACTCCGTGTTGCCGGCCCGAACGAACCGTCCAGGGACACATTCAGCGTAGAACTCCAGTCCATTTTCTCTTCGTCTCTGCCGATATAAGTGCGGTAGAGTAGCGTATGGATTGTGCATTCATTGAAGATGTGGAAGTTAGTGAAATATAGGGAGCGCCATGCGAACGACTGCTACCCAGGACAAATAGCTCAATTCATCCGAGTCGGTTTCGTCGCAGTAATACAAAACCTCCTGAAAGTAAACTCAGTTGAGCGAGATGACCGCCTCAAGCCATTCCTTCAAATTAGTCATCTCCTGCAGACAGCGATCTCCTTCATGGCCCACTCCTTCGTACCCATGAAATGTGATTCCGGACGAACCAACTTCCTGCGACTCACGCACACCGAGCTCACTCTTCAGGAACTCGAATCCATCGTAAGCGTTTTCGAATAGAACTATGTTGTCCGCCCTCCCGTGCGCTATGAAAATGGGTAGGCTCGTTGAATACGGGCTCAGCTTCTGCAACACGTCCGTAAGATTGGGAAAGGTGAGGCGGGTGCACGTTAACTGGCTTCTCTGAGTATGTCGCGGACCGGGATTCGTCCACTAAGGCAGACTAGTCCCGCAAGTTTCCCAGGATAAGTCAGACCGGTGAGGACCGTCATCGCAGAACCTTGCGAGTGGCCCCCAAGAACGATGGGGATGTCGGGATTAGCAACCATTTCCGCATCGATTATGCTCTGAAGAGTACGAGTACTCGCGAGATGCCCTTCTATGTCTTGACGCTGATCGCGCGGTTGTCCGAACGCGTAGACGTCATACCTGCAGCAGACTTCACTTTGCTTTTACGCGTTGAAAGGTGCGCCAACACACCAGGCAGGCAGGATGGCACCCCTTGGACCCAGGGCCGGTGGAGGCGACGTGATAGGCCTCAGAGGTCTGGTTGCGTGTGGTTGTTAGAATCCAAAATACTGCAGGCCAATAGGCAAAGCGGAACACACGCGTTCGGAAGAATCCACTTGATATGATCAAATGAAGGCTCGCTGAACTTCTCCGCATACGGCTTCCAGTCGAGACCAGAGCTTCCTAGCCCCTGACGTATCTGGATATTAGAAAAGCGTTGGTGGAAAAGGACCGGTGTACATGGAGGAAGACGAAGGTCGCTCGGTGCCCGGAGCGGGGCGGGATGATCAGTGGTGGAGGGGGCTGATCAGACATAGCTGTGGGAGGAAAGCCGGCATTAGGTGGGTGATTTATGGAGACAGCTATCTGGACCAGAGCCGTGAGCAGCGTTTGCATGACTATGGGAACGCTAATACGTGTGAAGTAGTGTCCAAGTTCAAGCTCAGAACGCGACGTTCCGAATTAGCACTGAAGGCTTAAAATGTACATGGCCTATGATGCATGATGTCCGGGACAGTACTTTTGTGCATAAATATTACTCCCGGGGTTATTCGGATGTCAATAACGGGAGATAAGATGCTTGGAACGGGGAACAAGAGAGGGAGGTACATCAGAGGGAGGTGCAGCAACAGGGTGGGGGCTCGTGGTGTCTGACAGAGCTTTGAAAGGATCTGAAGCTGCGGGGCGGTACTTCTGGCGTACACGTTCTCTCGTCCCAGTCAGGCACTGGCACGGGCAATTGACGCTCATTTGACTTTCGATCACTGCTCCTCGCTATGACCATGCCTACGCATTGCACAGTTGCTCGTGTAGGGTTTCGTGCAGCCGCGGCTCGTCGCTGTGCTGGCTTCCCATCGGGGTCTTCTCCCATCGGAGAGAAGCGACAGATAAGAAGCAGAAGTAATTCCGGGTGACTTAGCCCCTTGCTTAGCTCGGCTTCCCTCCAGGCAGTTCGCTGGGACGGGTTCCCATAAAAGGTAAATTGCGTACCTGCATGGGAGCGTCTCCCTGAGCTCGTCGCAGGGGCAAAGTTCTATGAGAGGCAAGCCCTGTTGGTGGGCGAGAGAAAGGCGAGGAAGTGGGAGATGTATGACCGCGGCCCACCCACCAGGCTTGGCAGACGCGGGGGACAACGCAAACACGAAGGCAGTCCGGATCGAACTGTCGGATGCGGCAAACCCTCGAGCCGCTCAGCGTTTAGCTGAGAGACCGTCAATAGCGACTAGTACTGCTGCACATACAGATCGCTGTCTTGTCCCTCACCATCGGGTCACTCGGTGATGGCCGCCTGCACAGGGACTGTACGGCCCACTTACCGCCTGACGCGGGACTTCCGCAAGGAGTCAGATTTAGTCACGGTGCGTTCTGTGCCTAATTTAGCAGTGTACTACGGCATTTCCGTGCGCCCCTATTGTCGGGACCGGCATGGGCTCACACGTACCCCTCCGCCTAAGGAATTGCCGTAGAAGAGAACCAGATCATTACCATTACCAGTCACAAGCTCACGGCCGAGGGTAGACGTTAGCGTTTGACGTCGTTTGACAGTCATCCGCTGCCACCATGCAGTATTATAAAAACGGTATGGCTCAACCACTGGCATTTTCACCGTCCTCATCTCTCAGAGACATGTCGCAACAGCAAAAGGCTCTCATCGTTCCAAACAGGGACGCAGGGAAGTTCTCCTTCACCACCCGTGATATTCCGAAACCAGGCTCCGGCGAGGTGCTTGTAAGGAACATAGCTATCGCGCTGAACCCCGTCGACGCGATTACGCCAAAGAACCCGGATATCATCGAACAATTCTTTGGCGGTTTTCCGGCTACAGGCGGTTACGATGGCGCTGGAGTCATTCACGAGATCGGAGAAGGGGTTTCGGGCTGGAGTGTGGGCGATAAGATGTACGCGTTCCGACTCTGTCTTGTGTGAGAATGACACACTGATCGTGATTGCCTAGTCTCTATCAATGTGCCCACGGACATGACTATTTCACTTTCCAGGAGTACACCCTCACGTTCGCAACACGCGTTGCTAAGGTCCGCTCTCTTAACTGACAGGTTAAGATTTCGATGGCTGAGCCGCCTGAACAGATACCAGCGAATGTCACTTTTGATCAGGCGGCAACACTTCCTCTCGCGCTTGCGACGGCTGCGATCGGCATGTATGAGGCACGCTCCGAGCCTGGCGCCATCAGTGGAGGCGCGGGCTACACCGCACCTTGGGAGGAGGGTGGCCGTGGCAAGTACGCCGGACAACCGATTATCATTTCGGGGGGTGCGAGCTCTGTCGGACAATTCGGTCAGTACGCCGATTTCCTCTGCCCGAAGCTTTGTTGAAGTGCACGGACAGCTATCCAGTTAGCGAAGCTGTCAGGCTTCGATCCTATAATCACCACCTCGTCCGCGTCTAATACTGAATACTGCAAAGCCGCCGGGGCCACCCACGTTATCAATTACAAGGAGATGCCGCCAGACCAACTACCTGCGGAGATTCGCAAAGTTATCTCTGAACCGTTCCAGTTCATTGTCCACGCAAGCGGGGATGCTAACTCACAGAAGGTCTACTGGGATATGCTCGCTAATGGCGGTACGCTCGTGACAACAACCAACCCGTCTGTCGGGAAGCGCAACGACGTAGCGGATGACGGGACTGGAAGGCGCAATGTGTCGATCTTTGCGAGCATCAACGAGGGGCCACACGTCGGATTTGCGACGCGCATGTATGCCGCGCTTACGGGGATGCTCGAACATGGCGAGCTGAAGGTGAGTGCCCACGTATGACTGGAGCCCTTACTCACCATATGGCGGCACAGCCGAACAATATCGAGCTGGTGTCCAACGGCCTTGCCGGAGTACCGGATGCCCTCGAGCGCTACTTTGCGCAAGGAGTCAGCGGTGTCAAGCTTGTCGCTCGTCTCTCGGAGACGCCCTAACATTCCTGTGGCATGCTAAGGCTTTATTGCTGTTGAAACCTGTTGTATCACAGACTGGATTATGGTGCTGTTCCACGGATATGTGCGATTAATAGATAGATAGAAGGCGGCGAGTTCAGAGAGAGAATGATCTGCTCAAGACATCATCAAATGCTCAGAGCAGGCTTCTTGCTGACATGAAGATGCACAATGGACGCCCCCGATTTCCAACATCTGCAACGAAGTGCCTGCAGTAAGGATCCGAGAGCGCCTGGTCTCTTGATCTTTGGCACAAGGTCCATGTCGAAATTCCAGCACGGAGGCAAATTTTGAGCGATCGTAGAGAATAGCTACCTTCCGTGGCGCCAATTACTGTAGGGGGGCCGGTGGCTAAACAAGAGAGCATATCCGAAGAGCTATAGATAGTCGATGAGGATTTAGGGAACAGAGAACGTCACTGCGTCCAAAGTTCACCTGTGGCATAGCGGCCTATAGACATACGACCCTATCCGGACGAAGGCGCAGAACTCTTCGATGACCTAGTGCGGATATAGAACAAGCAGGCGGACCGGAAATTTTCGATGTGGCCAGAAAACAAAGCGCTGCATGTTGTCGTCAGCATGACGGGAGGGAACAAGCAGTGCGTGCTACCATCTTGACGCGCGCCGTCCCTCGAACAAGAGACACAGCAGAGAGCCTCCCTAGTGAAACATGGGTTCCGTACACGCTACTTCTGGTAGCAGTTTCCAACGCAGCCTGTGTTCCCCGCCCGCTCTAGGACACCACTCGTACGGGGCGAAAGTATAACCGAGCGAATAACAGGCAGTACTAGTCCTAATGACGAAGCGACACAGACATCGAAGACAAATTCCCGTTCTGAATGATACTATCGTGTCACCTGATGTGAAACCACGCCAAAGTGTGGTACTATGGTGCCGTTCACTTAGTCACCACCAAAAGTGAACAGACCGTGGGAATCTTACGTAAGGCGCAAAATCATCTGAGCCTGGCCACATCAACATTCACTGCGTTCAGGCGCCTCTGAGTCCACGTCCGAATCACGCGGACTCGCGCGGAATGACACGTCAGGACGGACCGGATCGGTGCCCGAGTCCGGTGTCCGAATAGGGCCAAGTAACAACGAACACTGCAACTAGGGCCGAAAAAAGTAGATAGCCTATTACAAGTTGGGAATGAGATATGCACTTTGATTACGAATAGCTTGGACTGCCTCGGAGGAGCACGGGCTAGCTCGGGATCGAACCGGCTGCCCAGGCTGCTGCTTTCGCTCGCTCGACGCGGTCACGTGAAGAAAGTATAATGAAT
>MU273936.1:0-15901 GCA_022160365.1 Vararia minispora EC-137 | reverse complement strand
TGCCGTGCCGTACCGTCTGACTCTTACCCCCTCCCTCCCTCGCACCCAGCCACCCTGCGAACGCTGCCGCGATACACGCCGACAATGCGTCCGCGGCCCGCACGCGGCGTGTCTGACGTGCGTCGCGGGAAAGACGGCGTGCTCGCTCGTCCCGCCCAAGTCGAGCACGAACCCGCACAAGGGCAAAGACGGCGAACCGCACAAGCGCCGCGTCCGCACGCAGCAGCAGCAGCAGCAGCAGCAGGGCGGAGGCCCGTCGTCGCAGGTGCAGGCGCAGGCGCAGGCTCCTCAGCAGCAGCAATCCCCGCCGTACCCTGGTGCGTGCGCGTCCTGTGCGCGCGCGATCTCCTGCTGACGGCCGCCACAGACATATCCTCCAGCGCCTCCGGCCTCCCGATGGCCCCCGCGCCCCCTCTCCACGCGGCGCCGTACGTCCCCGGCTGGGGCACGTTCGCCGTCGACCCCGCGCAGACGCTCGTCACGCGCGCGGAGCTGCTCGCGGCCGAAGCGCGCATCGAGCAGCGCGTCCGCGCGATCGTCCAGGAGGAGCTCGCGGCGCTGCGTACGCGCAGGTCGCCTGGCGCCGGCCAGTGAGCGCGGATAAACGATTTTTTCTTTAAAAAAAAAAGTGAAAAGCAAAAGTCGATCGAGGACGGCCCGCTGGGATGGGCTTTGTCGTCGTGCACGTCTCGCCCCCCCCCCTCCCCCAAATGTGTAAACTAGTGCCCGCTCTCCGTTCCGCTGTCGCACGTTTTCTTTTTTTAACCTGCCGCGACCGAGCTATGTATATCGCCTCGCCTCGCCTCGGCCAGCTTGCGGCGGCCGTCTGTACAAGTATTACCGCATCGCATCGCGGGGTGGGTGTCCCGCGCGCGGAGGAGGGCCCAGGCTGTCGAGCGCGCAACGATCAAATGCAGGCTGTTCGGATGCGGGAAGAAGGATGACGGGGGGCGCACGGATAGGGGGCTGCTCGGGCGGCGGGCGGGCACGTGGGAGCGCGGAGGGCGATAGGGCGGGCAACGGGTCCGGGTCCGGGTGCGCGGGCCCAGAGCGCGGTGTCGCCGAAGCCGCCAACCAGCGACGGCGTTGCGGCGCCTGGGCGGCGCGCGCGCCCGGTGCGCTGCTGCTGCAGAAACGAGTAAAAAAGAAGAGGCTCTTCCCCCCGGCTTCGTGCTGGCCTCCCCGAGTCCTCCCCTCCCGCGCCCTCCCCAGCGCGATGGAGGACGGCCGCGACGGCGCGCGTCAGTCCAGCCCGACCGTGCCTTCTCCGGCCCGCCCGCCCGCGCCCACAGACTACCCTCGCCCGGCCGACTTTGCGCTCGCCGTCTATGCTCCTCACGACTTTGCCCTCGGCCCCGCCCGCCCGGCCCGAGGTCCGCCTCCTCCGCCTCCGCCTCCGCCGTCCGCGTCCCCGTCGTCCTCCGCGCCCTCGCCTCCCCAGCCACCCGCCCGACTCTCCGCGCCCCCCGCCGCCGTCTTCTCGCCGCAGGACTTCGACCTCGGTCCGCACGTGCGCGTGCGCGTCGCGTCGTCCCGCCCAGCACCGGTACCGCCATCCGCAGGCCCCGCGCGCACCAGCTCAGGCCCCGCACTCCGATCGCCGCCGCCGCCGCCGTCGCGCTCGCTTGCCGCGCATCCGGCACGATCAGCGCCGGTGCATTCCCGCCGATCGCCCCCTCCGCAGCCCTCGCCATCGCCGCGTCCGCAGCACCCGCCCGCGCGCACCCCGGCCCGGCCCTCCCCGCCCGTCCCGCCCGCTCGGCACTCCCCAGCACCAGCACGCCCCCCGCGCCGCCTCCTGCCGACGAGATCCCCATCGGCGCAGCACCCGCGCTCCTCCGCCTCGGCTCTCCCACCGCACCTCGCATCCTCTCAGCCGACGCGCGCACCGCCGCCGCGCCTTTCCGCTACGACGCAGCCTCCGCGCTCTCCAGCCACACCGCTTCCGCGCTCTCCAGCACCGCGCCCCTCGCCCTCGCGTACCCGCCCATCCGCATCCGCATCCGCATCCACATCGCAGCCGCCAGACACGCACGACGCCGATGCGGCCTTCAGCCCGCGGGACTTTGACCTCGAGCGAGCGCCGGATCTAGACGCGCAGACGCGCTCGCCGAAGCGCGCGCGCTACGCGCCGGACGACTTTGTGCTGTTTGCTGATGCGCGCGGAGGTGGGCGGGCGGGAGGACGCGGACGCGGAGATGCTGGTGTGGGCGGACACAGTCCGCGCCGCGGCGGGGAGACGTCGCGTCGGCGGAGATCGAGCGGCGGCGCGGGCGACGACGGAGAGTGCTCGGAGTGAACGCGCTGCGGTGCCGCGCCTCGGCGACGCCACGCTTGCACGGAAGCCGCCTTCTCGTGCGCTTGCTTCTGTCTTCCCAGTCCTCTCCCCGCCGCCCTATACACTATCCTTCTCCCCTCTCTCCTAATCCTCATATCCCTCCCCGTGGACATAACAATAATACCCGTTTCCTCTTGCTCTTTTTCCTTGGTCGGCCGCGCAGGCCCGCTTCGCGTTCCATTCCTCCTCGTCCCTTGGGCTATACGTCTATCCCTCCCTTCTCCCTTCTCCCCCCTATCCCCACTCCGCACACACACACACGCCACGAACGCACGCACGCACGCTCTCGCTATCGCTTCCGCCGGCACCGATACAATACACGCAGCCGGCGCCGGTATATACGCGCTACAGCGGCTATAAACGCCTAGTAATAGAATATGTCCTCTTCTACCCCCCGTGATCGGACTCACTCCCGCCCGCCCGGGACGAACGGCGCACAGCACTTTTCTTGCCTTCGACGAACCGACGTGGTTACCGGCCCCCGAGCGCAGCGTGCAGCGAAACGTTCCCAGCCTCGCCGCGTCGCCCCGCCGCCGTCGGCCTACTAGAAGAGCTGTCATGATACGCAAGCGAGCGCAGCGCCTCTAATAGACTCCCGCGGCGCCGCCGTCTTCTGCGCGCCCGCTAGAGCTACTAAACGATTTACGGAAGAAAGACCGACGATCTAAAGGGTATCAGAGAATCCCGCCGCTAGAGGCTGGGCGCGGAAATAGAGCGCGCGCGCGCAGCTGCGCGCTGTGTCGATCGGCTTAAGTACAGCACCTCGAGCCTTCGGCGCAATAAAGTCGCGTCCGCGCCGCACCCCTTCCGTTCACGCTCGCCGGCGGTTGCGCACTAGGTGCAGCCATTCGCCGAGCCCGGCGAGAGATTGGATGGCTAGAGCGGACGGTGGCGCGAGCGAGGAGCGGACGCTGGTGGAGGAGGCGCCGTGTTGTCGTTGGACTGTACCGCAGGCGAACGGAGTCCAGAACAACGCTACTGTACTACATAGTCGCGCGCGCGGAGTCCGTACTGTACCGGGTGCGACGCGCGGCCGGTGGCGGCTTCTCGCCGCACTCGCGCCGTGTCCTCTTTGTCTGCGGCTTCGCGAACGCGTCCGTCTGGAGAAAGAGAAACGTCGTGCGGACGGGGCATCGGGAGATTGGACGCGCGCGGGCTTCGGTGTGAGCGAGGCTGCGTACGTGTATGTTGGGCGGACGGGTGGAATGACGGGCCGTCGGCGCGGGATGCATGTTCGTACTTGGTGGGTGCCGAAGACGTGTGCCGGCGCCGGATTGTCGAGAGGTTTGGGAACTGGGACGTGTTGCTTGTGTGCCTGAATATAGACGGAGACAGTAGCGCTTCGCTTGTTACCCGAGCCGAGCTTTGTCTCTCGAACCTCGAGGACCCACTTGCGTGTACGGTTACAGGCCGGCCCAGGCGCGCGGCGCCGCGACCGGAGCCACGGGACGTGCGAAAGTCCTCGGCCACGTGGAGGCGGCTCGCGTCTAGGTCTCTCGTCCTGTCTAGCTCTTCAGAGCAGGCGACTTGCCCCGACTCCCAACAACGTTGGTCTGCCGTAACGGCGGCGTGTCTGCTTAGGAGCGCTTTCCAACACATCCTTGGTAGGTTTGCTTTTTTCGCACGGGCGTCGAGAGCGCTGACGGTCGACTTGCAGTTATCCCGCTGTCTCTTGCTCGCGTGAACCATAAACCTCGAGCTTAGCTCACAGCTTCCTCCACAGGGACGGGTGAAGGGGAGCGTGTGAGACTGTTGTATCACGAACTTGCTTTCTTACTGCATCTACGGTGCGTGGCGCGTTCTGTTTGACAATGACGACAAGCTGACGGGTTCTACCTTCGCTAGCTTTGTCTGCTCGGCGCGCGTCGCGTCCTCCGTCACCATGAAGCCGAGAATATCTAGAGGACCGCTTGCGTTCCTCAACAGTATACCCACTCCCGTTGCCATCCTCCTCGGCATTGTGATCGGCGCACTCATTATGCGCAGGTTCGATCTCACCACCTTGTCCACGTCTGGAGTGCAGTCCTGGCGGGGAGGACGCGCCCAGCTGTATACTTCCGGCGGCACCTCCGGCTCCCGTCACAAGATTACACTCCCGACGACCGACCAGCGAAGACGGGTGCTCGACCTGCTCACGACGCTCTCCCCGCACTACACCCGGGAATGCACCCGGAACGTGAATCCGCTTTACGCCCAGCAGGCGCGCGAGCGCTACGCATCACTCATCGGCCACAACTCCCCCGCCTCGACGTCATGGCTCATGGACCTCGGCCTCGGCAGCCTGGACCCCATCCCGCGCCCAAGCCAAGAAGAGCAGGCGTACTACCGCCATCGGCGCGACCTCTCCGGCGGCGAGCACAAGTACTTTTTCGCGATCAACCTCTACAACTCGTTCGACATCATCCCGGACCTCTTCGCGACGCTCTTCCGCGTCGCCGCCGTCCTCGGCTACCACAACGTCTTCGTCTCTATATACGAAAATGGCAGCGCGGATCAGACCAAGGCTCTCCTCCGCATCTTCGACGCCCTCACGCGCTCCGTCGGCCTCCGCGTCGTCATCCGCACGTCTCAGCGCACCCGCGGCGCGTTCAACCACCGCATCGAGTACCTCGCTGAAGTCCGCAACGCCGCGTTCGTGCCACTGCACGAGCTGCGCGATGCGGGGAACGAGTACTTCGACACGATCGTCTTTATGAACGATGTCCTGCCGTGTGTCGACGACCTCCTCGAGCTTATCTGGCAGAGCCGGAGCAACAATGCGGGTATCACCTGCGCCGCGGACTACATGTTTCACGACGACCTCGTGCGTTCCCTCTTTCCCTCATCTTCCTGCGCCCGCTGATATACGTCGGCAGGGCACGCCGGTGTTCTACGACAACTGGGTCGCGCGCGACATCAACGGCACCGCGCTCGAGAACGCGCCCTTCGAGCAGATCATCCACCACGCGGACTCGTCCGAGCGCTTCCAGCACCACCTGCCGATCCAGGTCCAGTCGTGCTGGAACGGCATCGCCGTGCTCGACCCCGAGCCGTTCTACAACCCGTCGCCGGTCCGCTTCCGGATGGCGCGCATCGCCGACGGCGAGTGCTCCGCGAGCGAGTGCTCGCTCATCTGCAACGACTACTGGGAGCAGGGCTACGGACGCATCATGATGGTCCCGCGCGTGAAGCTCGCGTACGACTCGGTGCGTGCCCGCGTCTCCCGGCGCCCGTCGTCTGCTCTCGCCGGCCGCGCACACTGACGCGCACGACAGAAAGTCTACGATATCATCCACCCCGCGCGCCGCAATCTCACCGCCATCCGCGGCTACGTCCGCCTCGGCGGTTTGCCGGACAACCCGCGCACGGATCCGCAGGACCGCTCGTGGTTCGGGCCGCACGACCGGCTCTTCACGGACGAGGAGAGCGAGCCGCTCGACTTCAAGCCCGGGCCCGAGCACGGTGCGTTGCGTTGCGTTGCCGCGCGCGTCCCCGTCTCTATGTGCAGGCGGACTGACGGAGAGAACAGTGTGGTGCTGGGGCTGGGACGGCGCGGGCGATCTCGACGGGCCGGACGTCGATCCGATCTGGGAACCTGTACCGGATAAGTCGCTCGGCATGGACCCCGTCGGCGTGCGGCACGACCGCAGCTTCAAGAAGTAGGCTCGTGCGCGCTGGGGTTGGAGGGCTGAAGACGGTGCGCAGGGCGGATGGGCCGGGAACGGACGCTGCAGTGCGCGGACCCTTGCTTGGTTTATACGTTATAGTAGGTCGTATGGCGCTCTCTCCGTCGAGTTCATCCGCTTAGGCACAGTGTGCCTGTCGTGTGCGCTCCGAAAGGCCCTTCGCCCGGGGCGTTTCGTGGGTCGTTGGCGCTGCGATTGGACTGCTAGGCTATCTTGGGAGGGATGGCTATGGCTCGGGAGCGCTTCACAGGATAGCTATCCATGTAGAGCCCTTGTATCAGCGCCCGGGCTGCGCCCGACCAACTGTCATCCTTGAAAGGCTTCGTGAACACCTTTGTGGCGATGTTGCATGGCGCCACGCCATGCCGTACAAGCTATGGTTTACAGCCTTAGTTCTGGAGTCCTGTTGCTGCTCGTATTAATAACCGTGTTCTAAAGGCCCCTATCAGAGCTTCGCGCCTGTAAGACTCAACCCTGGCGGGGCGGACAGTGTGCCACTGAGCTCGAGGTGCGTGCTGTGTCAGCTCCTTCACGCACTCGTCGATCCTTCTGTCCTGCATCTATAGTTTCAGTGTTTAAAACATATATCCGCGCATACCACGAAGCCGTGTCGCATAACAGCTGTAGGGCAACCGCGCCTATAGTACGAACCTTTGGGCGGCGGCGCCTCGATGTCCCTGAAGGTTTGATGAGTCGGCGCGAACACTCTGGCGCTGAGGGCCTGCTCATCAGCGCTTTCTGGCGCCGGGGTATATCAGCCCTGAGCGGAATAGCAAGGTATGAGTTTGCTGTTTTTTTAGGCTCATAGTGTTTACTCTACCTGGTGCGTTGCTTCTCTGTCATATGCAGTGCGGGGTCTGAGGAAGCCTCCAAGAATCTCTTTAATGTATCAACCCGGGATCGCTAACTACCTTAATACCCGCGCTGGGCTTGTCAGTGAGTACGGTGATCCTCTTCCGAGAACCACGTTTAACCGGCCTGGACCAGCTATCCTGCGCGTATCTGGCGTCATAAATTTGCTCTGGTGCGTAACTCGAATATCTCCCGTGCGGCATCCCACCTGGCGCTGAAGACCATAATAGGCTGGTGCGCACTTGATCGTTTCCGTTTGTACTGAGCGCCGGCTCATTCTATCGCAGGTGGCACTCTTGCATGACCTCGCTCGATACATCTGGCGTACGCCTTGCATTCTTTTATCCACTCTTACTCATATACACCGCCTCCTTAGTTCAGGACTTATCAATGCCGCCATTCTACGTGCTCCTTGTCTCGATATATGGCCTCGCCGCCCTCGTCCAAGTCGCCATCTTGTGCGCATATGGCCCGGTATGATCTACGTCTGCAGCTTTATGATAATCCGTCCAACAACCCGGTACAGGCTCGATTGATGAACACGCCGGCGACCGCTAGTATGTACGTACTGGGTACTTGCATTGTATTCATCCATATCCTCGGGGCCGGAACGGCACGTTTCTTAGTACACAACGTCGAAAAGGTGCGCCTTCCCTTTCCATTGAAGACCCACTGACGGAGGGTCCGTTGCCAGAGCACGATTTTGGAGCAATGCGCGGCGGTGCTCGCGGAGGGCTTCAGCTTCCCTGATAGTAGTGTAGCACTATGGCTGCCGAGCGCCCATCTGCGAGGTACTATGTCCGCTTCCGCCGCTCTCGAACGTATGTCGTTTCTTGCAGCCCTTGAATCTCAGCTTTATACCCGTGGAACAGTGTGTAATCGAGCGTACCGGAGGAACACACTCCTGGAGCTGCTTCTTTGCATCGGGCCCAGTTGTGCGCCTTTAAAACTCGGCGATCGCACTATCGGCGGATGGCTGACAGTACCCTCTAGTGAACAACATCGCGCTCTTCTATTTCTACGCCCAGCTTCGGGGAACGGTCAAGGAGGAAGCCGCGTCCGTTCGCTCGATGGATTGGTCCGATGCAGAACGAGACTCGCCCATAGACCAGGTCGACGTTGCATATCTTTTCAACGTGCCGCTCTTCAGTCGTGGTACCCCAGGCTATATGCCTTTCCAAGCGTCCAACCCCGACGTTTCACGATCCGAAACACCTCCGTTATCAAAGTGACACAATTGTGCTTTGTTCGTCATGTATTTCTATGTAAATTATCTGGTCGAAGCGCATTCTAATTCTTGTCACGGCGGGAGTCGCTCTTCTGGCAGACGGTGTGAACGGCTCTTAATCTGTGGGATTTCCTTAGCATACTGGGAGAATATTCGTACGTAGCCTAGAAGGATGCAATCTCTGTAGCAAGCCGAGGAAGGCGTCGAGCGCTTGCGCGACGAAGTTGAACGTTTTAGATCGTCTCAGGATTTGCCGCTCTTTGTTGACTGTCATCACGTGGATCAAATGCGCGAGCACGCTGTTCTCAGCTTACGAGTCACTTTGTGACGTGCCCCCTCCATAGTTCTTGGACACTTGAGGATGCAGCAAACTGGTTATTGCGATGGGAATAGGTGTATGGCGCAAGCTCGGGTGAGCGTGATGCTTCTCTTGACGCGTGTGGCTGCCTTGCCCTAGCCTTAAGGATGTTGTGGTCTCCAGGCTTCATCTTGATGCGGCCCAAGTGGTAGCATTGCACTCGTCTTTGAGATGAATCACCGATTTATATGTCAGGCGTCATAATCGGCGGAGACTGTCTCTTCACGTGTGCGGAACCATATATTCTGCGATGGGCGCTGTCGGCTTGTTAACTCTGTCGCCAACCTTTCATTGCGCTCCCGGATGGGGGGGCAAGTTTAAAGAACAAGGTTTATCTTCGACCACAACCTTTTGGCAGAAGGCGTCGCTTGGGGGCTGTGGATCTAAGATCACGTTCCTCCGTGGTCGATCTTGTCATTGTTCCCGACGCATATAATGGCTCTTCCAGCTTGACTCCCTCCTACGATCTTTCCTCTCTGCCACTTCACGCAAGCTGGTATGACGACGGTCCCTCTTCTCATTCGCCGCGGAAGGCGTGCTACTATTTCCCTCAACTTCTCGCAGGCCGCCATCAACGAGGAGAACGATGACCTCACTCCACCTCGCCCCTCTTCCCCCGCCCTGGGCGTTCGGAAGCGGCCTTCTCATCTAGTGCCGACGCATCTAGTCGCGAATCGACCCGCTCCTCGCGCTCCCAGTTCCCCTCTAGCTCCGCGCCCTGCACTTCGCCGGACACAGAGCATGCTTCTTCTTCAGGAGTTCCCGACCCCGCCGTCTCTGGACCCCTTTCCGACAATGGACATGGTCAAATATGCTCCCGCGGCACCCACCCCCTCTCCGCTTAATTCCCGTGAACTGGTGACTGAAAATCAAGCGTCCTCCTCAATTGCGTCGCCGTTTTCTGGTCTGATGGATAGTGAAGACGTTCTGCTCGCGCTGCCTCCCGACCTACTCCCGCAACGCCAGAAACATTTGCGCCCACAACCACCGGTTAGAAGAGGGTGCGTTCGTTCTCGTATTCTTGGACTTCATGACTTCATGCTGATACTGTCTCCGTAGAAGGACGGTCTGTATGCCGTATAGACACAGCCCTCTCCGTTACTCGTTGGCGGAGGAAGATGTAGCCAAGGGCACGGACCTCTACCAACACAATGGGTGGCTTTTCTCTCTGGTGAACGGGTCTATCACACCCGTCGATGACCGTGATATGTCGTTGGACCCTGTCGCGGAGGATAGTGACGGATCGGAAGAGGATAGCTGTATGTTCGCTGCGTTCTACCTCTGATGGACTTCGACTAACCCTTCACAGCAGACGAAGAGGATCCCTTCATCTATGATTCAATCCTAGGATTATAATGTCGTTGCATTTATATGGTTGCTCGCTGTAAATCGCTATGCCACTGCTATGCCACTGTACTCCTAATACGGGTCGTCAAACGGTGCGGAGTTATGCGGCCTAATGGATGGTCATTGTTCTCGAACCCTTGCATATAAGGCGCGGCCCGCCGACCACCTCACTTCACCAAATGCCCGCCACCGAAACCCCTGCCGTCCTTCCTGCGATCCCTCGCCGTCTATTTCCGCAACGCTTCCAAGGCGTGCACCCGGCTCCGAGGGCCGGGCTCGACGGCGAGCGGCCCAGCAAGCGGCCTCGACTTGGGCTTGCCGAAGAGCACGCTGTAGACCAACTGCTGGATCGTTGTCAGTGCAAGACCTCTGTGCCCTATGATTGTGTCTGATGGGTTTCGTAGTGGATGCAGCCTTTGATGAGCGTGAGTTGTACTTCCGCTTTGAACAATTGTGACTTAATCCAACCATGGTAGTGGCCTCATACCTCGATACGCGTGAGCGTGCTAGTTTATTCCCTTGGTTCAAAACACACTCACGAAAGAGAAGTCGTTATGTCGCTCGATAACCTCCGACGTGAGCGGGGCCTCGATGCGACGCATGTCTTCGCTGATGCATTCCCAGTGAACGAGAAACAGAAAAGGGAGCTGAATGCTAGTAAGCATTTTCTCTCATGATTGTTTGATGTAGCTGATCACGCCAATCGCCCACCGAGCTTTGCGGATGGTAGATGATCGTGAGTCCGCCTGCCCCGAAGCAAGCACGACTAGCCTTTACGAACATTTTTCTAGTCCTAGGAGCCGTCCCAGGAAACTAGTCATATTACGACGATTTCAGAAATGTACTATACCTTCGCTATTGAGCGGAAGAACATCCCTAGTACGTGATGTCGGAGGAGTTGAACAACATACGCGACGAAGAAAGATAGTGCCGAGTATGGTCAAGGCAATAATTCTGTGTTCCACCACTAGAACTAGAGCAACGAAACGTGGACTCATGGCTTTAGCTCGCATATCCTGAGGTCATTGAAGATGGGATCAGACAAGGACATAACGGTCGAGGGACATATAACGACGGTACGACAGCACAGGGTCCCGCAGGACGCGCATCGTGGCAGCTCCTGAACAACAGGGGGTACCGCGATTTCCAGGTCTGGCACCCGTCAAGCCGACTGAATCCTACGCGGCGGGCATTTCGATGCCCCCCTTTTGATCTCCCGTCAAGTTGACTGCTGTCAATGTGCTTTATCTGTGTTTGACGGGATCTGCTAGGGATCGTGACAACACTGCGCCCTACTAACCTCAACGATGGCAAAGTCATTAGGAACCAATGGAAGCCTGCTGCCTGCTCTCTAACCATCATGGTGCTTTACACGCACCAGGTGACGACCGCCCCTGCAGACCGAAAGACGGATTCGATGATCAAGCCGGTTTCTAGATTCGGTTTCATCGGAGCCCTCTGTTTGTAGCTGTCCTGTAGTCACCTGTTCCTGGCATCTATGGGTATATTACTTCAATCAACGCCCACGGCTTCCATGCAATCCATGCTAGCTCAGGCTCCTGTCCTACAATGTTACATACTACACAGTTCGCTCGAGGTAGGGTATATCGTCTCTACCTCTTGACTCAATTGAAGTATGACCAGTGTCAAGCGCTGCGCTGCTGGTACGCTCTTGACCGGCTTCACTCACATCGACGAGTTTATCATACGTAAAGGCGTACGATGCATGTACGATGCAGTCATTTTACTAGTATACCCTATCAACAGATGACGACTCGGAGCAGACGGGGAAGGATCCAGTCCATTGGAACTAATTACACAATTTGAAAGCAGTGTTAAATCGACGTACTGTACATTCAATTACAATAATTGTTACGTTATATTACTTCCATAGCCCTTGGCCTTCGTGTCACTGTGAACACGTGAGTACGAAGGGGCGTCCGAGCGAGCCAACAGCTGCCACAGGCACACTTGCTTCCGTCCACCAACAACTCCCTACGCTCTTCCCGGCTGTAGCGCGTCGTTACGCGCTTCCCACGCCTCGGCTCGGGCGCTATCTGGATGAATTTCCAGGTCCAAGCTGAAGTTGAACCAGCACGTGCTAGCTGCGGGCCACATGCTTTTCAATGAAAGCGACAATTGTCCTTGCTCGCGGCATGTAAATATGGGACAGTTGATTCAATATTCAGACACGCTCAACTCGCACCCTTCCCTTCAGCATCTGTTACCTGTCCCACTAGTATGTCTCTACACTCTCCACTCCCGTCTGGACTCGATATGAACTTGGAGGCTCTCTTCGCGCCTAAAGACGGCAACACTTATGTCGAGGAGGTAATGTGCCTTTCTCGTCTCTTAAAGCTGCGTTCTGAATAGCAGTAGGACATGAAGCACTGTGCAGCTCAACAGCCCCTACCTCCCGTGATCCTTCCCAAATACCTGCGCTTCGATCCCAAATCTCCGTACCAGCCACCCGTCCTCAGGTATGGCTGGGCCCTTGGTGAAGAAAGGCTCATGGAAATTGTCAAAGAGCATTTCCCCGAACGCATTCGATATACCTGGGTGAGGGACAACTACACGACGGAACCTGATGTTCGCGGAACACTTCGGGACTCCTTACTATGCCTCGCGATCGGAAGACGGCTCGGCTTTCAATGGGATGGTTTCAGCTTTCTCAACATCGGCTACGTGCTGAACAAGGAAGGCAAAATGGTGCATGCTATCACGGTTGGCTCCAATTACGAGGGAATCTTGGAGCAGCCGTGGGTCTCCCGGGCTCAAGAGCTATTTGCACCCGGCGACAATGGCCAGTGGCATCTTGACCGTAGGGAGTGGTATTGGACGCGGGATGGTCCCGTCTTCACAGAAGACGATTGCCGTGAGTAGCTTGTTCCGCTTTGATTTGCACTTGTGCAGGCTCAAGTCTTCGCAACTGTCAGCAGCCGACACCGCCACCACGGAAACTGGTCCATAGCGGTTTCTGAAGGAGCCCGCTTAGGACGACTTCATCGATATTTTGAGATGCTATAAGCATCGTGGTCAGCTTCTGATTCTCCGCTTGGAATTCTAGCGTCTCGTTATTACTTTATTTTGCCCCGCGGTCTCATTGCTGTCCGTTTCTCTGTCGCAGCGTGATTGGGTCGTTGTACATTGTGGAGTTCAACGGCTGCTCGTATATGACAATGTGTCCCCAGTCCAGAGCGAGCAAGTGCTCCCACTGCGAAGGTGCAAGAGGCTATCCACAGAGCGTATCGCCTGCTCGTCGTGGTGGTAGTAGCTCGCCGTACTCCGTTACGTGCTCCTGCGACACAGAATGAGCGGCGGCGCGGCGTCGGCGGTGCTTCACTCACATCGACGAGTTTATCATACGTAAAGGCGTACGATGCTTGTACGATGCAGTTATTTTACTAGTATACCCTATCAACAGATGACGACTCGGAACAGACGGCGAAAGATCCAGTCCATTGGAACTAATTGCGCAATTTGAAAGCAATGTTTGTTTGTTTGTTTGTTTGTATATAATTTACTGTCCAGGGGGAGTGGGGCCCCATATTGGACATTATACGAAATACAAATAACTTCTAAGTGTTCTTTGGTGCAGGAGAAGGTTGCGGACTGTAGGAGCGCTCGGCCACCGAAGTGGTCTTGCGCGGTGGAAAGGTCGGGGCGCTCAGGGGGAGGTGCGCCATGCAGCCTGCTGCAACTACTTCACGGGTCTTCACGTGTGCGTGTCTGTCAGCCGCTGTCTTGTGTTCGCGACTTGAGAGAGATATGCGTCGTCCTGTCATCCTCCTCCTCTATCGAAAGCAATGTTAAATCGACGTACTGTACATTCAATTACAATAATTTTTGCGTTGGTGTTGCTTCCGTAGCCCCTGGCAGGCCCCCCCCTAACCCTAACATATGTCCGATCCCAATGCGGACGGAAGTGGTCAATTTTGAGGATAATCTCCGATCCCAGTGCGGACGGGATGGGCAAAATCTGGTGACATCTTTCATCCGATGTTCGGTCGGGGAGGCCTAGTCGCCCGCGATGTTCGATCCCGGTGCGGACGGATGGACCGGAGTGACGGCGACCCTGGTCGCCAGGGATGTCTCATCCGTGTGCGGACGGTCGGAGGTCGCCGGGATGTCCGATCCAGTGTGCGGACGGCCGGAGGTTGGTCAGGGATGTCTCATCCGCGTGCGGACGGCCGGAAGGCGGCCAAGTCGGCCGGTTGTGCGGACGGTCGGAGGTTGACCGAGTCAGTTGGTTGCACGGCAGCGGTTCTGCGTACTTCACAGGCCCTGGCAGCACATGAAGGTCGAAGTTTTTATCTTAATTTTTACTATTTGATATATTTCACTCTGTTTTAATAAACGTCTTTCCATTTGGTCACACGGCCAGTTAAATACATGAACAAGTAAATAAGTGAGCGAGCGAGCAAGGGGGTAGGTATGAAGCAGGCGTGTAGTTACGGCGCCGACATGTGCGCGCAGGGACAGATGGACAGATGGGCGAGCATGCGCGTCGAGGAAGAGGGTGTTATGTAGCTTGGGTGCGCGGGGACGAGGGGACGCGGAGGGGTACGCCGGAGGCAGGCGCGTGAGATGAACGTGCCCACATATGAAGGACACTGACATGCGTCAGTAAGAGCTTCTGAGAAAAAAAGGAAAGGGTCAGCACACCTGGCCGTCGTGAGCGCATGCGGGGTATGCAGAATGGCGCGGGGGCGTGCAGCCGGGCACGCAAGAAGGAGGGGGAGGGAGGGATGAGGCCTACGAGGTCGGTGAGGAGGCAAGGGCATGAGAAGGGAAAGAGTGAGAAGGGGCCGAAGCGCGGAGCGCCGGAGCCACGCAGGACCCTGGTCATAGGTGCGGTGATTTACCGGTAGAAGTCTTTATATTGCGCTTGGCTGACTGATATTACAAGGCCGAATGGCTCAACCTGTGGGAGCGTTGCCGTTTTTACTCAGGACTCCGGTTCGACCCCCGGCCAAGCACATATTTCTGCGTTTCTTCATCCGCCGTTGTGGGGCTCGAACCACGGGCCTCGGGAAAAAAAACTCAGCATAGCTCCACGCGACCACTCAGCCATGCGGCCATAGTTTAGCTGCAGCCTGCCAATACATGAACGCTTCCGCTGGTAAATCGACGTGCACCTAAATATCCGAGCCGCGCTCAACGGAGCGCGTGACTTCGGGACTGAGGTTCGTCGCGATCTTGCTCCTTCTGTCCTTTCTTGTACACCTCCATCTCGACCCGTCCCCCTCAAGCAACGGAGCCCGTCTATCTGCATGCATCCGGTCACCTGCGGTTGCATGCCGGTGTGTCCGCCCGCGCACCCGCACGCGCGTGCGCGATAGTCAGGTGTGCCGGGGAGTTTTTTTTTTACAAGCCCTTACTGACGCTTTCCCTCGTCCCTCCCTCACCTATTCTAACCCGCCATTTCTCGCACACCTCCACCGGGACCCGGACCTTCAAAATTTCAAGCCCATCTGTCTGCACGCACCCGGTTACCTGTGTGCCCGGTCGCCCGCCCGCCCGCACGCCCGCACGACGGCCAGGTGTGCCCCTTTTTTTCTCCAGGGCCCTCATTTGCTAACGCATGCAGGCAGCAGCCGCCGTAGGCCTGGCTCTCTTTTCCTCCTTCGCCTCCACGCGACCCTCGTGCATCTTCGGCCCTCCAGCCTTCCGTTTGCCCACGCCAGCGCTTGCCTTCTATGAACCTGCGCGCCCGCTTTGTTCCTACACGTTTGCCCATCTGCCCTAGTGTCTTTTCATGTACCTAGTTACCAGCATTGCAATATTAAATGTTGTGAAATATGTACAAAATAGTAAGAAAATAAGACAAAAAAATTGAAGTCCAGTGTACTGCCAGGGGCCCGTGTGCGGACGAATGCTGGTTGCTAGTGGTGTCCGATCCGGTGTGCGGACGGATACCGTCGCTGGCGATGTCCGATCCGGTGTGCGGACGGAACGCTAGTCGCCCGCGAAGTCCGATCCGGTGTGCGGACGGGTGCGGTCGCCGGCGATGTCCGATCCGCCATGCGGACGACCACCGTCGCCAGCGATGTCCGATCCGCCATGCGGACGGATCACCGGCCATATCCGAAGTCCGATCCAAAGTGCTGACG
>MU273935.1:0-15939 GCA_022160365.1 Vararia minispora EC-137 | reverse complement strand
GGTGGGCGAAGCTCTGTGGCGGGAGCCTGTGGGCGGCGGCGGGGAGCGCGGGCAGCTCGGAGCTGAGGGCATCGTGCAGGGAGGCGAGCGGGGAGGGCGGGCGCGAGGCCGAGGGCGACGGGTGGACGGGGCTGTCGGGGCGTGAAGAGAAGTTTGAGTGGAACCAGCGGAGGACGGGGTTGGCGGGCGTCGCGTTTGGCGGCGGGGACGAGGACGGCATCGCGGACGAGTGCCAGGCCGCGGCCGCGAGCTGCAGCGACGACGGCCGCGCGCGCCGGCGAGACGTCATCGCGGAGGGAAGGCGCATGTCGTCGGGCTGGCCGAGAACGCTCTCTGTCTGTCCTCCAGCCATCCACGTCGCAGACAAGCCAGAATCCCGTGTCTTCTCTCACGTTTTGTTTGCAGTAAACATTAATTTGGGAGGCTCGGACTCTCTGCCGGCCGCACCACTTGGCTCCCCTAAAAGTTCTATGACATCTCTGCCGACCTCATTCCAAATCCTCTCACGTTCGCTCGCGCACAAAGTCCACCTCGACAGCAAGCCGAAACCAGACGACACCATCCCAAAAGACTGGGACGTCATCCTGAGCTCTTCCATCCGCATCGCGCATCCGTCGTCCTCGCTCCTCAAACATCTCGCGCCGCTCTACAACGCCATCGTCGACGACCTTTCGCTCAAGTGCGCGCAGCAGGCCCGGCTCCGAGTCGAATTACACAGACTAGAGCGCGCTGAAGGATGTCGTCGAGCCCGGGCTCACCGTCGCCGTCGCGCAGCGCAAACGCCAGTACGAAGCTGCGCTCTGCGACGCGGAGATCGCGCGCGGCGACGAGGAGCTGTCGCGAGATGCCGCCGCGCTGCCGACTAGATTCAACGCGGACGCGAAGGAGCAGACGGGGTGGGATGCGTGGGTCGGACTCGCGGCGGAGGTACTGGGGAGGAGATTGGAGAACATTCGGGTGGACGCGGTCAATGGCACTGCTTCATGAGTGCGATGATCCTCGCTTCGTGTTCCATGGCTGATATGTTCTCGAGTAGCGTCGTTTCCCCATCATTGCTTGTTGAAGTAAGAGTAGGAGTACAATATAATCTCCGAACTGTACGATATTTGACACGTGACTTGACGGCCGTACCTCCTTTCCCCTCAGTCATCGTCACTCGAGACTGAGGTTTCTCGTTCCTAAGTCCCGCTATTCCTTACATTGCTTTGTTATAAATTCCCTGCCATTCCCGAAAGTTACAGCGAGGCGAAGGCGGCTAGTTCCGCTGTTGGCACGGGCGTAACATTCTGGGAGCGAACCAGCAGGGGTGTGCATGGCCCCGAAACCGAACTTCAAACACTACAATGACTTCTCCCATGCAGCGGCTGCGTGCGCACCGCTGACAGATGCGAGCATTCGTTGGGCCGTATGCCGGATCAGCGTTCCATGAGTAAAAGCACGTACTGACAAGGCTGTGTTGAGTTGTATAATGCTGCCTTGGCAAGTGGACGATCGTTGGAGGGTTCAGAAGAGAGAACGTAAGGTTGGCTACCATGGAAGAGTCGGATTCGCATTTGTTAGAGGCCGTAGACAGAGGGGTAAGGAAAGCCCTTTACGCCCGCCTGTGCTTCGACCAGAAGACGCAATGGAATGCCGCGCTGACCGGAATGATCTTGCGAATGGACTTCTCTACAGTCAGATGCTCGTTGCCGCGGGGACATCGGACGAGCGATCGAACTGGGGCGCTGAGTGCACGCCATATCCACGAGGATGACCAACACGTGACTTCGCCTAGACGCGCTGGGCCCTGCGGCGGGAGCGCCATCCACATCGAACGTCGACGACGATGGCATCTCATCCGAAACTGCCTTCTACGCTTCCATCACAGCCAGCGTTGCACGACGGTAGGCTGGGACACAGCGAGCGCGTAGCGATGCTTGACGTGCCGTTCGGACAGACGTGACGACGGCAGAGCAGCTCACGAAGCTGGCGGGACGAGCGACGAACCCGAGCGAGTGCGTTTCCGAGTGGGGTGGGACGTGCTGTGTCGTAGGCTGACAGAGCGGGCGTAGGACAGCGATATTTGTGTGCGCGTTTGCGGGTGAGCAAAGGACCGGCCTGGGACAGGCGGATGGGGCGGCTGATGCAGATGAGCGACAGAATGTTATCGGTTGTACCCGTCGCGAGAAAGGCTGATGATGCACCGGAAGCGGGACCACGATTCGGAGGACGATGGACGGATTGTTACTTGGAACGAGTAGAGGAGCAGACAGGGACTGTAGAGTAGAAGAAGCTGTAAATGAAATGGCAATTAAAAGCCGGAGCGTGGGATCGTAGCACGAGCATCATTTGAGCGGGCTTGGTGCGCGGAGTGGTCGCGACGTACTCGACGCTCGACCGTCGCCTGGAGGGACAGTTCTCCCTTCGCTGCTTCTCCTTTCCCTCCTTCCCCTCTTGGTTTCTCTCTTTTTTCGCCCTTTCTACCTTAGCAAGCCGCCATCACGTCTTTATTCGGCTCGCGCAATAGGAGAATGTCCTTCTTCTCGAGGAAGAAGCAGCCCACCGTCCGTCCTTGTTCTCGCCCGTGCCTGCCTGACTCTCTTATCTGTCTGTATGGACCCGACAGGAGAAGCAGCAGGCACAACAGGCTGCCCAGGGTGCCTCGAGAGACAGCGCAATAGATTCGTACGTCGTCTCTGCTGTGTGCCAGCGGCCCAATTCCCACCCACGATGACCCATCCCAGTCCGAGTTCACAGCAGAACTACGGTGGACCGCCTGGCGCCTCCAACTTTCGACCAAGGACGAACGGACCTCCTCCTCTTTCCGGCCCCGTCGCGCCGGTGCAGCAACAGCAGCAGCAGCCGCCGCCGCTCCAGGCGTCCCAGCCGGCCCCGTCCCAGCCAGTCCCGTCGTCCTCCCAACCTCCTTCCCAGTCCCAGCCTCGACCCGCCTTCCCTTGGTCTACGCGCCGCCTCAACCTCCAGCCCCCCGTTCCGATTAACAAAGCTTCACCCCCACCTACCCAGCCGTCTCCCTCTCCTTTCCCTCGCTACGGCCACGCTCTCCCCGCGACCGCGACTGCCGCCGGCGAGCTCTTCCTCTTCGGCGGCCTCGTCCACGACTCGGCACGAAACGACCTCTACGTCTTCTCCACCCGCGACCTCAGCGCTACCCTTCTTCAGACCTCTGGCGAGATTCCCGGACCTCGCGTCGGCCATGCGGGCGCACAGATCAGCCAGGTCCTCATCATTTGGGGTGGCGATACCAAGGCCGATGGCCGAGGAAAGCAAGATGAAGGACTCTACCTCCTGAACCTCCGTGCGTGTATCCTTTTTCTCAGTCGCTTTGCCGCCAGTGGACCAGCTGACCCTACACAGAATCAAGGGAGTGGACGCGCGCCCCTGTATCCGGCACTGGCCCCGTAGGACGCTATGGCCACGCAGTCACCATGGTCGGCTCCCGGTTCTTCGTCTTCGGCGGACAGGTCGACGGCGAGTTCCTGAACGACCTCTGGGCATTCGACCTCAACTCGCGTGCGTGCCGTCTCGCCTCATATTTTATAAGCACCTGACGCTGCCCCCTCGCGTGTACCAAGTCAAAACGCGCCCCAGCTGGGAGCAATACGAACCGGCGCCTGGCTCACCAAAACCCGCAAAGCGCACTGGCCACGTCTGCATCACGTATGGCGACCGGATATTGATGTGCGCTTTGGTCTGTCGACGCACGCGTGCCGCGACCCTGACCAATGGCATAGATTCGGCGGTACGGATGGACAGTATCACTACAACGATACGTGGATGTTCGACGTCCCAACGCGACAGTGGTCCGAACTAGCCTGCATCGGGTACATCCCTTCACCACGCGAGGGACATGCGGCAGCGCTCGTGGACGACGTCATGTACGTCTTCGGGGGGCGTGGCGTCGACGGGAAGGACCTCGGCGACTTGACGGCCTTCAAGATCTCGAGTACGTGCTGCTCTGCTCACAATGTGCTCTCGCTTTGCTCACGCCCGCCACGCCTCGCTAGGCCAGCGCTGGTTCATGTTCCAGAACATGGGTCCAAGCCCGTCTGGTCGCTCAGGGCACGCCATGGCATCGTTCGGGCCACGCGTGTTCGTGCTCGGCGGCGAGTCCTACGAAAACCAGCAGCAGGACGAGCCGGCGGTTATCCACGTCCTTGACACCAGTGCGTCGCTCCACTTGGTTTCCGTCCTCCGTTGACCGTGGCGCCCGATAGAGCACATCAAGTACCCATCAGCAGACTCGAAACCGGGTGAAAAAGCGCAGCGCCCGACCCGCAAATCTTCCGTCGGGCCCGATGCCGCGAGTCAGCAGCAGCTCGCGAACGGCCAGCGTGCGCAGTCGCCCGTGGCACGGCAACCGGACACCGAGGAGCTGCGGCGCGCCATGTCGCCAAATGGATCGCGCGCGATAGCGAACGGCTATCCGTCTGCCAGCGCGAAAGGCAAGGCGCCGATGCGTGGCGGCGAGGGGGACGAGGCCGACCAGGTGGCGGACGAGATGGGCGTGGAGCGCGAACGCGAGCGCGCGCGGTCGCCAGAGCAACTGGCGGCGCGGGCCGGGTCACCTGCGAACATGACGTCAGTCGCGATGGCGATGAACGGCATGGCCGCGGCCGCGCGGAGCGGCTCGCCTCTAGTCGATCGCGTCAAGTCGCCCGAGGGACACAGCCCGCTCGCCAACGGGCACGTCGTGTTTACTCCTGGGCACGGGGTCGGCGGTCAAGGCTCGACGGGGAACGTTGCGGCAGATCTGATGCGGGAGGTCAAGGCGAAGGATGCGGAGCTGGCGGCGCTGAAGAGGCGGCAGGAGTGGATGCGCGCCGCACTGGCTAAGGCGGGTAGGAGCGGGTTTATTTATGCGGATGCAGGGGAGGAGGTGCCGGAGGGAGTGCTGCAGGAGGAGGACGGCGAGCCGAGGGTGTCAGAGGCAGTCGTGAACCTCAAGCAGCTACGAGCACGGATACAGGTGTGTGTTCCCTGCACTGGCACGCCGCGGCGGGGAGGCTGACGGGAAGCAGGCGAGCATGGTCGAGCAAGCGCGTTCAGCATCGGAGCGGATCAACGACGCGGAACGACAGCGCGCGACGGCAATCCAGGAGGCGGCGTACTACCGCGCAAAGCTTGCCGCGCTCGAGGCCGGCAACGACCGCGAGGCCGCGCGGCTCGAGCGTGAGCGCATCACGGAGCTCGAGGCGCAACTGTCGTCCGCGCAGGCGGAGCGCTCGGCTTTAGACCGGCGTATGGCGGAGCTGAGCGATGCTCTCGAGCTGGACAAGACGCTGCTTGAGCAACAGGAGACGCGCGCGACCGATGCGATCCGGCGCGCGGAAGGCCTCGAGGAGGCGCACATGCGGATCCTGCGCGACCATACCGAGATGCAGGAACAACATGCAAACCTTGACACCACGCTGCGGGAGCACCAGGGCCGGCTGCTGATGCAGAATTCGGCACTCGAGCGCAAGGACGCGGACATGGCACGGCTCGAGGAACAGGTGGGCGAGCTCACTTTGCTCCGGGATCAGCACGTGCGGGCGCTCGAGCAGACGCGCGACGCGCTGCAGGCGGCGACGGCGCGTGCTGGTCAGGTCGACGATACGAACCAGCGGACGCGTGAGCAGATTCAGCAGTATGAGGTGGATATGGCGGAGCTGCGCGGCGAGCTTGAGGCGCGGACGACGGAGGCGGAGGCGTTGCGCACGCGGCTCGTTGACGTCGAGAACGCGTGGACCAAGTCGCGTGAGGAGGCGGACGCGTTCCGCGCGCTGACGACGACGGGGCTCGGCGAGCTCCTCGACTCGCACCGCGACCTCAAGACGGAAGACGAGCGGAGGGAGCGTGGGCACCTGGAGAGGGCGGCCTCGCTCGAGGCGGAGCTCGAGTCTCTCCGCGGCTTGCTCAAGGACTCGACCGAGCGCATGGCGGACGTGCAGGCAGAGCTCGTGCAGGAGCGACGCAAGGCACGTGAGGGCGAATCGGAGCAGATCGCACTGCGCTCGCAGGTCGCGGGCCTGCGGTCACAGCTGTCGGATGCGCTGGGCGACACGGGTCGCATGCGCAAGGAGCTCACCGCGCGCGAGGGCGAGCTGCGGCAGAAGGTGAAGGACGCTACGGACGCGGAGCTGCGGCTCGGCATGCTCCGGAACTACCTCGAAGAGAACGACATCGTGCTTGACCCTGCCGGTCTGCCATCCAAGGCGGACAACGAGGCGCTGTTCCGTGTACAGGAGCTCGAGAGTAAGCTGGCCGAGTACAGCCAACAACAAGAGCGGACGGAGCGCGAGCTTCAGGCGGTGTCGCGGCAGAAGAGAGACGCGGAGGCGCAGCTGAGCGCGGTGAGCAACCAGCTTGACCGGTTGAGGTCTACGCAGAGCCCGACGAGCGCGAGGGACGGAGAGGACGACCCCGACTATAGACGCAGGATGCGTCAGCTTGAAGACGACTACCGTATGGCGGTGCACTTCGTCAAGTGCGTGACACGCGCTGTGACCGACTGCTTCTTGCTTGCTCACCGTTACGCAGAGAGTCCGAGCGGGTCAACCGGAAGCTCAAGGACGAACTCGTCAAGCAGAAGGGCGCCAATACGACGCTGCTCGCCGAGATCGAGAGCCTCCGCGGCTCACCGGGCGCTGGCGACTCGAATGGCTCGCGCCGCATCAACGGCGGCCGCGGCACACCGATGTCGGATGACGGGCGCACGAGCGAGTCACTCCGAAGCCAGCTCATCGACGCACAGCGGCAAACACAACGGCTCGTGAATGACACGAAGGACTACCGGCTACGGATCGACTCGCTCGAGAAGGACCTCGCACACATGCGGGACAATCTCATCGCGGCGCAGCGCGAGTCGGATGAGCGCCTGACGCGCGTTGAGGAGCTCGAACAGGATGTTGAGCGTCTGCAGTCCGCGCTCGTCGTCACGCGGGGCGGCATGAACGAGTCCCTCGTCGAGCAGCTCTCGAACGAGAACAACAACCTCAAGCGCGAGAACGAGCAGCTGCAGCATAAGATCGGGCTCCTGCTCGAGGACGACCAGCCCGCGTTCGGCCGCGACCGCCCTATCTCAGGCGTGTCCATGTCTGACCGCCCTGCGTCACACACGAGCTCTGAGGCGCCAGCGTACGGCGACAGGCTAAGCATGGGGGGCGACCTCGACGGCTGGCAGCGGCAGTTCGCCAACTCGCTGAACAGGAGACCACTGAGCGAGTTTGAAAACGCCGCATACGCTGCGCATGACCGCGCCCATTCACCGTGACACGCCTGGCCGCGTTCGCAATCCTCTTTTCGTCCTTTCTTGACCTTTTGAGCCTTGAGCTTTGTTGCTGTCCCCCCCGTCGCTCGTTATCTTGGTTCTCTCCTCTTTCTTCGCTAGTCTATACCCTTTCCGTACTTATCTACGCCGTCGGCACGTCGTGCCGCTCTGCTCACGCTCGTTGACTGTAGCCTCTCGCTCACATGCCTTGCCATTTCACCCTTTCTACCGTGCTCCACAGCCCAGTCCTCTCCCTCCCCCTTCGCTCACCGACCTTGCGTTCCTCCTTCCTGACGACCGACGTCTTATTACGCTACTTATTCGCTCGTCCGTGTGTGTCAGTCGTGTCCCCTCGTTCGATAATTTCCGCGCTATATATTCTTTAGCTCTATATGCATCCGAAATGAATGGAGTTTATTCGGATTCTTCATGTCGTTCTCATTGCTTTTTAAAAATAGGTGCGAAGATACAGTAGAGTATGCAAAATAGCAGACGGTGTGCGAGAGGGCGACTACTCGTCAGCGTCGGCGTTTCCGGCTGCACGCTGTGTCCATTCGATGGCTTTCTGCTTGACATTCTCCGCACCCTCTTCATCGCCGATCTTCCGCTCGATGTCCAGCCACTTCTTGAAGAACGCCCTGTCCATAACCATCAGCTTCGACATCCCTTGCATGATCGCGAGAAAGCAAGACGCACTTGGCCTTGTGACTCGTCATCTTGAACGCGAGCACGCGCGTGAAGAGGCTTCGAAGGCTCTGAACGTCCTGTTGGCCGGCCTCCATGTCCATGTACACGGACCACATGTCCCAGCGCTTCGGGTGTGAATCGACGATGCCCTCGAAAATCGTCTTCCCGCGCTCGGGGTCGCCGAGCTTATACTCTAGCTGCGCGAAACGCGAGATCGTTTTGAGGTCTACGCATCGAACGAGCGTGAGTGGGGTCTCAGGACGAGAGACGTGGGATGGGACGCACGCTTGCGCTTCTCGAGCGATTGGAGGCAGCGAGGGAGGAGCTTGCGCGCCTCTTCGAGCTGACCGCGGTTCATGTAGAATTCGGCCCAGAGCGTCCACACCTTAGAGCTGTACCCGAACTTCTTCGCCGTCTTTTTGAACTGTTCCTCAGCCATCTGCGAATGTCATATTAGTACCCCGCGAGGTGACCACCGCAGAGACTCACCTCAAACTTCTCCGACTGCTCAAAGATGGTTGCGAGCCGGAGGTGGACGGTCTTCGAATCGCAGTGTCGCGCCGCATCCTTGAATGTCGTGTCGAGGCTCTCGTCCGTCCCATACACGTTCTCCAGATTCAGCAGCGCGATCCACACGTTCAGCCTCTCCTGCTCCTCGCGGAAACTGATGGTCTTGACTGCGCGCTTGCCAACCTCGCGCGCCTTGTCTACGTCTGCGAGCTGAAGGAGGAAAGACA
Source organism: Vararia minispora EC-137 (assembly GCA_022160365.1). Lineage (NCBI taxonomy): Eukaryota > Fungi > Basidiomycota > Agaricomycetes > Russulales > Lachnocladiaceae > Vararia > Vararia minispora. Next base: position 7,263 of record MU273935.1, on the reverse strand, counting down.
TGTACTGGATCCAGAGGTAGGAGGAATTAGGCGAGCCAAGCAGCACGCGCTCGAAGTCCGCGTTCGAATCGGGCATCTTGGTTTGTAGGTCCGCCGTTAGGTCCAGTTCGACCTGCTTCTTCTTTTTCCGCCTCTTCTTGCCGGAGTCATCGCCACCGTCACTGTCGCTTCCGGAGGATGCATCATCGTCATCTTCGGTGCCGATGTCCCCGCCGTTCCATTGAAAACCTCCCCTGAGCTGGAGGGAGGGAACAGGCGGAGGGCGAGACGCTACAGTGGCTGACGAAGAGCTCGCGATGGGAGCGGCTGCAGCTTCCATGTCGACGGCCATGGCATCCTCGTCGCCATCAGAACCGTCGGAATCCTCCTCAGATTCGTCCTCATCGTTTTCTGCCGCTTCCTCAGCGTCTGACATCTCGGCGTCCTGTACGACGCCTAGTTCACTCTGCTCTACGTCGTCTTCGCCCTCTTCCGCGCCGGATCCGAAGTCCCCAGGAGAAAAATTCGAGGGCTTGAGACTAAAGTTGACCCGCTTCTTCTCGAGGTTCACCGCGCAGATAACAGCTTTGACAGTATCTCCCACACGGAAGCTACGCAAGGCCAGTGTCGTATCTGCGTCCTTGTTGTCCGAGAGCTGAAGGAACGTGAGCCTCACACTTGCATAATAAGTTTGGAAGGCGTGCCTCCGATTTATGGCATAAACCCGATAGCCTCGAGTCTTTGATCTCAATGAAGAGACCATAGTCCTCAATCTTCTTGACACGGCCCTCGACTTTCTGGCCTGCGTGCAAATCGGAGAGAGTGAGCGAAGACTTGAGTTTCGACAGGTCGCCAGAGCGGAAGGTCAGCTCCACGAATTTCTTCTCCCGATCAACGCTACGTATGTAGTGTATGTAAATTGGAATCAAGGGCGGTGCTTGTCAAGTACGGACCTTAGAACTCGACCTTTTACGAGTTGGTTGATCTGAAAGCGGGGCTTCCAGTCCTTGACATACTGCCGGAAACTCGGTGAATTAGGGCTCCTGTATGGCTAAGGCGACAACGAACCTCGTCAAAAAGCTCCTTAATTTGCACTCGCGCGTCGACGTCTCTTGACAGGCCAACGAACAAGCCATGCTCCGCGACGCTCTTCACAAAGCCACGCACAGCCCGCCCTACCTTCAGGTCGTCGACGCTCTTGATCTCCGGGTCAACGGCCGCTGGGTGGCTGTCAGGTTCCATCCGCGATGCACGTGAGGACAGCGTGAGCTGCTTCTTCTCTGAATCAATCGCGACAACAGCCGCGCGTACGATATTGTCAACAGTCGGGAAAGGTACGCCACTCTCGTAGTCGTCTGAAACGTCCGTCGGATGCAGAACACCCATGATCGACGATGATAGCTTGAGCAGAGTCCCGTTACGAAGCTGGCGCACGACGCGACCGCTGACGATCTGCCCGACCTGCACAGCATCCATCTTGAGCGGCTGCTTTTGCTCAACGGCTTGCTTTGCCTTCGGTCTTCCTGCGACAATGACGAAACCTTTCTCCGGCTCACGGGTGACAACGAAGAGATCATCAAGCTTGTCTCCAGCCTTGAGCATCCCTCGCATCTGTGCGACGGGTACCTTCCGCTGGTTCGCAAGATTCTTCAGTGAGAGCAGCGCGCGAACACCCGAAGGCTGCAGCGCGAGGACGGTGTTGTCCTTGTGCACCTCTGCCACGGTTCCCTCGACTCTGCTGCCAACCTCAACACTGTTGATGTCAGGTACGACAGGCGCCTCATATGTCGCGGAGGCTTGGAGGATGCTCGCCACAACGTGATGCGAATCCGCGTGAACAGCGGTAACGCGTACGCGAATAGGTTTCCCTACCGTGAAAGCATCGGTGAGATTGCCGCTCCCTTCACTAAAACAGGGTCAGCCATACGGAAGACAATGGGCACGGGAAGGTCCGTACATGGCCTCCTGGATCGGTACAGAACCCTTCACATTGTTGAAGAACTCGATTTGGAGCCGTCGTTCAGCGATTCGGAACACAACCGCGTGCGTGATCATTCCGACTTTCGCCTCTTCGAAAGACGTGATCAGGGGAAGGTCGGACTCAACGAGAGTCTTCTTTGCGGTCAATACGATGCGCTTGCGATCTGCGTCGACTATGAGAACCTAAACTGTTTGGTTGAACCTCAGTCAGAGTGAAAGACGACAATGGCGTTCACCCTGCACTTGATGGACGCTCCAGGCTTGAAGCGTCGTTGCGGTTGCTTCAAGGGGATGTCGGCGTAGTGGTTCGGGAAGATCGCACCATCGACACTCCCGGATATGGAGACGAACAGCGCACTGACCGTTAACCGCTTGACAACACCCTTCATGAGCTCTCCTGGCTGAACGTCGTCAACCTGAAGAAATCTCTGCTCAAGCACAGACGAGCGCATGGAGAGTTGTAGAAGACCATCGAGCGGAAAATATCCCGTCACACGGGCCCGATGGGTAGAATCAACTCTCCATGCCCCAGAAGACGGGGAAAGGGAGACAATATGCTCGTCTGAAACGTGCGAAATCTGAAGGCAATTAGATGCGTTTACGGATGGATGGATGCGTACTAACGTGCACAAACCCTGTCAATCCTTGTACTTGCACAATCAGCCCTCGTTCAGACTCGACCTTCGCAACTTTCACCGATTCAAGGATAGTACCAACGGGGAAAGCTTCCTGCATTGAAGATCCAGTTTCGTCATTTTTGGGGTGGCCGAGTTGCTTCATGGTCAGAGAGAGGATGTGTGGTGCTAATGAGAGAGCAAAGCGCGGCGGTGATGCACCAGCAATCTGATAGAGTACTCGCGCTTTCAGTTTTTGTCCGAGCTTGAAGGTTTGGTCAGGGTCACCAGAAGGAATGTGAAATTCGTCAATCGTTCCGACAAAAAAACCCAGTGCTTGCACGGCTAAGCCCTCAGACGAGATAGAGGTAACTAGACATTGCACCAGCTGCCCAGGGAGGACTGAAGACACACTTGAGACTTCGGTGATCTTAGAAACGATTGTCAGCGATGAATAGCAAGCCGTTGTAGATATCTCACAGACGCGGTCTTCAGGGCATTCTCCGAAGCGGTGACATTACACGTTCGGCCGTTGCTCGAAAGCTTGGACACGACTACGTCAAGCAGCCGACCGATATGCAACTTCGCATCGCCAAAGCGCTTCTTAGCGTCCTTGAATGACAAAAAACCAGAAACGTCGGCGATGCCGAGGTTAAGTATGTACCCGTGGTCTTCAATACTCTTCACAGAGGCGGTTAATGACTGAGAGAGATGTCAGAGATGTGTCGCAAAAATCGATAGGCGGACGCACGAAGCCCGGCCTTATGTCGGCTTTGGATACACCCTCATTGACTAGTTCTGGGCTCAAACTAAGTTCCACTCGCCAGCTCGCTCTCTCGATGTCATCCTTGCTTCTCCGTACGATTGAACCTTCGGTTGTGCCAGCAATATGGACTGTTGTGACGATACATCGTACATATTGACCGAGCTGGTACAAATCATGAAGGTCGGGTATGCTGGTTGCCTGGTCTTCGTCTTCGTTGTCCTCGTTTTCACTGTCAACGTCCATAGTCTCGAGGGATTTTGTAAGCTCGGGTGAGATTTGTGTTATAGGTACGTGACCAGCGAGTTGGTTGGGCAGTGAAACTATGAGCGCAAGGGGCTGTATGGCCATGACCTGTGCAAATATCTTCTGGCCTACGGCGACACGCTATTGGGAAATTGAGTACTGGGTTAAGTAGAGATTATATTACGGCGCGCCTTGTAATTCAGGTGTTCGATGCGGACTATCTCCTCCCCATCGACGAGTTTCGCCTTACCCTTATCCTTCACGTCCGACTTCCTGCGTTTCCTTGAGTTTGCCACGAGCTTCTTATTTTCCTGAGCATAGTTGAGTCTCATAGTGTAGACATAGTGTAGTTACGTACCTTGAATAATTCATCATTCGCCTCTTTCACTGCCTCCGCGCGGAGTGTCTTGACTTCCAGGGGTGTCAGGTTTGTACCGCCGCCGCGGGGGAAGTCAATCTCTTCGAGTGCAGTATTCGTTGCGCGCTTAAGAGCCTGGTCTGAGCGCGGTTTCCTCTCTTTTTTCTCCTTCACCGGAGAGACAACCTTAGCCTTCTTGGGCTTCGGCGCGGAGGTGGGATCTTCGTTCTGGCGCTTCTTGCCTACCATAACTTTGAATAATCGGCGCAGATTTTCGCCTGGGGTCACAGAGTGAGTATAGGGAAAACTCCCCGGTTAAAATAGAAAAGGTCAGAGAGAAATCAGTACAACCAGGTGGATGTTGGAAAACGCGCTCAGACCGAGCGCGCGTAACTGAAAATTCAGACGATCGAGCGAGATCTAAGATCTACTCTGTTGCACGCGCGTCCTTCTCCGCGTCAGTGCGACTTGCTTCTCGCCTCCATCCCACCTTCACGTTTGTAACTTACTTTCTCCGTTGACAGAAATGGGTGAGTGCCATATTTCATATTACTTCTACTGTTTCTCTAAAGTATGTGCTTCCAGATTACCAGGCGTGTTCTATCCCCAGATGTGTTGGCTTTGCACTGAAATCCGTCTCCAGAATCGCGTCGGTTCAAAATTTGGTGGCGGTGGCGTTGCTGGCGCATCGGAGAGCAATGTCGATCGCCGCGAACGACTGCGAAAGCTTGCTTTGGAGACGATTGACCTCGCAAAGGTGCGCCGCAAGCCCCCGCCTGTCGCCTTCTGTTCTGACCCTTGCCAAGGATCCGTACATTCTTCGTAACCACCTTGGCTCTCTCGAATGCAAGCTATGCCTCACCCTCCACACAAATGAGGGCTCGTATCTTGCCCATACGCAGGGAAAGAAGCACCAGACTAACCTTGCCCGCCGTGCTGCGAAGGACATGAAAGAGTCGCAGCTACAGGTCGCACCCACTCAGCAAAATGTACGACGCAAAGTCTTCCTCAAAATTGGCCGTCCGGGGTACCGTGTCACTAAGGTGCGAGACCGTGACACGGGGAAGGAGGGTATGATGGTCCAGGTACACCTCCCCCAAATAAAGGAGGGCGTCATTCCCCGCCGTCGGTTCATGAGCGCTTGGGAGCAGAAGCGTGAACCGCCAAACAAAGCGTATCAATATCTTATCGTGCGTTGCCTCTGCAAGCACACACTGTTCTCGGGCTGACACCGAGACTAGGTGGCGGCAGAGCCGTATGAAACCATTGCCTTCCGTATACCTGCACGGGAGATTGAGGACGAGTCAGACGACGCAGGATACTGGAATTGGTCGCACTGGGATCCTGATACAAAACAATACAGCTTCCAGTTCATGTTCAGGATGGGCTATTGACTGTCTTATGCACTCTCAGCCTGTATTCCAAACACGTCGTCCGTTCGACCTTTCGTCTTGCATCGTTGGACTACGTCACAGTCACAGTTCCAGGCGACGGGCATCCCTTTGATTAGTGTAGGTACCGGTTGGTTCCTTTGTTCCTCTTGCAAGCTGTTTTATCTTGCTGGCAACGATGAGCATTATCCGCAAGTTGGATCGTATAACATACGATATTGATGCCTACGACTATCTTCCTGCCGTAGACTGGCTGTCTACTGCCTGGCTGAAGAGATCTACGCGCTACAGCTAAGTATTTTATCCTTACCATGCAGCGAAATTTCGACAGTAATGTATGTCGCGGAGCAAGTAGTCTACCTTCGTAGATACTGCGCATCCCGCACGTGATAGAGCCATTACCATATATATTCTTCGTCTGAGTTTGTGGTTTATCCTACCCGACACCGTCACGCATCCTGAGGTTGAATGCAACTTCGTACATATCCATGTCTTACATGTCACCCATTCTAGTGGAGTTATTTGGTCTAGGTGCCGTTCATCTTGCTCAGGGGCGCCACGAACACTCAGATTAGGGTTTCTGGGCATGAAACTACTGTCAGCGCAAGGTACGCTATCCGTGTCCTGTTCGTTCCCTTGTATACTGACGGTATGCAGGGCAATCTTCAAGCTAGATTCTTCACATTGTCTCCGTCTTCCCGCAGAAGTTCCTGGGCTCATATTCGGGATGTTTGTGTCCATACAGCCTCCATGTTGGGAAAGACACCACTCCTGCTTCACTCGCAGCTCCGAACTCCGATCCGCAAGTCGGCTCTCAGCAACCATGGGAAACCTTCCTGGAGCGAGCTCATCAAACCCCGCTTCGCGTTCATGGCCCTGAACGAGATTTCTACCCCCAATGGACCTTATCAGCAACTCATAGCGGCTTATTTACACCTTATGAAGCTTGACTTCGCCGCCGGCAAGCCAAGCCGTGTATTCACCGCATATCAGTATCGCCGGAGAGTGCAAGATCTGAAATCTTCTCGAATGTAGCCCCCGATCTTCATGTCTACATCACAGCCTCCCCCTTCCTGTGGAATGTGACAATTGCCATCCTTCGATCTCTGACATTCGTTGGTTCCTGGTTTCCGCGGCAGAAAAATTATGGCGCTTGACTCTTCACTAACCCAGGAGATGTTAGATTGCATCCTGCGGATGCCCAAAGTAGAAGTCTTATGTTCACGAGAACTACATGTTGAGGTGGTAGTACAAGGACAACCTGACCATGCGTCGCCCGTTCTGTCGGTCGTTCGCTCTTAATTATGTAAGCTTTATGTCTCGGAAACTTCCGAGACCGTAGCATACTATTTTTCGTCGCCCGGATGTTCTCTTCCCAATCACCTATCGGGTGCTTGAAAGTACGCACCATGTTCCTGTACATCTTTACAATCTACTGACTAGTACGCCAGATAGAGTTATCTTACGTGTTCCTTAATAGGTACAGTAGAACTCTGAATCACCTACCGGGTGCTTGGGGAATAGAGTTATCTTACGCGTTCCTTAATAGGCCACGGGCTTCATATTCCTTAGCACTCACTGCGTTAAAAGGTTTGTATGCAACTCGCTTATAACCCCCTGTTACATTTACAGTCTATTACCGGCAAATTGTACACCACCACCAAATTATACAGTGAAATGTTTTTCTTCCTCCCATCCTCTTTTCCGTATAGTAGCTATATCAGCATGTTATTACTGCTATGGGCTGCCTCCAGAAAAAGTTTGAAGTGTGTAGGTAGGGTGGTTGGCGAGCAAGTGCAGAAATGGTTGGCAACTTCAGGAGATTCAGACTCGCGTCGGTGTACAACAGCAGCTTGCACAAAACCCAGTATGATTTTTGCATGTGTTTTTGTGAAGAATAACTAAGATGGATGTATTCCATTGCTCTGTGCC
>MU273934.1:0-16000 GCA_022160365.1 Vararia minispora EC-137 | reverse complement strand
CGACTTGAGGACCGGTCGATTTAATCCCCCACGCACTCGCTGAGCACGTTCCACCACCAGACAGGTTGTGTGTGAGGTATTCCTCGCTTCACTCACCCCTTCCCTGGGACGTTACCGCTCGTCAACGTCGCGCGCGAGATCAGCTCTCAGCGGGCGAGATGGACACAAGACGGCAGTCTGGCCGGCGTGGGTGTCACCTGCACACGTGTTTCGCCAGAGCCCGCCGCATCAGCTGAAAACGAACGGGGACGACGTCCCTAAGTTGGCAAGCGCTCTGGACACGTACCAGGAGCCAGGTCGTCCTCGTCGACTTCCCCATCGTCAACGTCTCCGCGAGCTCTTTGACAATGGGTTTCGCATCTCCCCTCGCCATCGCCTTCAGCTTGCACAAGTCCCTGAATGCAACCGCAAAAGCAAAGTTCTCATTCCCAGGGTAGCAGGTCTCGTATGCAAGCGACGCACGCATGTCTACGAGAGCGAAGACGGATAGGTCGGGCACGTCGCTATCGAAGCGTACCGCCAGTTCCTTGATCGATGCATCGCAGTCATCTACAGGAAGTCCCTTTTTTGGTGAAGCGACCCCAGGCCAACCGTCCCTGCACTCCTTAACGAAGGCACGAAGGTCGTGCAGCTTGCAGTTCCAGAGGTCAAATCCCTGTTCTTGGTGCATCCTCTTCGTGAACGTGTATGCATCCATTGCAGGAACAAGCAGGTCAGCATCCAATACTCGCGGCGGGCCGAGGTTCTCATATACACCTAGGGGCTCGTTGTTGAGGATGGCGCCAGCGCTGCATATGCTCTCGAGGACAAAGGGATCAGGGACTTGGCGTCTTGGATACTGGCCCACTACGCCCAGTGGGCTTTGGAATGATGAACTGAAATGCTGGGTCCATCTCGACCACATCCGTTTGCGACTCGGATTGATTGAAGACGTCCGCAGCGGCACCATCAGCTGTGCGCTCCATGTCAAAGCGACTCGCGATGCCCATTGCGCGTGCTGCGTCTCAACCATGTACACATGCCCGTCTTTCGCACAGAAGGGCATGTAGACGCGACTGAGAAGGATGAAGCGACAACGAGCTAAGATGTTCCCAGGAGGGTACTGTGATTTCTTCTCTCCTTTCTCAGACTTCGTGCTTGTTTTGACGACCAGGATACAACGGCCGGGGATGGGCTTCTTCTGGACCCGGGCCTTCCAGCAGCATATGGCATGCATGAGAAGTTGAGAACGATGCAGGGGGCCTTTGTCAGCACATACATGCTGTACACCCAAATGTTCACATCCAGTTCCAGACTGAGAATCAAGTGTTAGTGAGACAGATAGCAAACATGAGCGACGCACAAGGTGGCCCACGGATTGGGCGTGGTCTGGGGGAATGCTGTGCTGGTGCAAACCAGCCTGCCAGCAAACCTCTGCAAACATTTAGCTTAGTGCAGGAAACGTCTGCCCGCGGTCGCAGGTTAGGACTCGGACACGCACAGCGGCTGAACAGGAACGGTTCGGCCATCACAAGTGATGCCGGTGAGGCGCGGAGTGCGCTCTCGAACACGTTGATGTCCTACGGCGGCAGGCGTCAGCGTGGCTAGAGGGGGAGACGGAGGCGCAGACCTCTTTGGTTTTGCCCTCGGAGAACAGCACAATTGCGAGGTCGTTCACGGCTGCGTATGCCTCGGACGACGGTCGGCGCCGCGGCTGGGAGACGAGCGCATTCAGGCCGCTTACAATATTATGAATGGATTTGTCATTGTAAATAAATTGCATCTGGTCCGCGGAATTCGAATGATTGCTGCCGCACCCGCGTCATGCTTTGGTCAGATCCTGATCACGCTTTGGTCAGGTTTTGGTCACACTTTGGTCAGGTTTTGGTCACAAGCTTGATCATGCTTTGGACAGGTTTTGGCAAGCCTCAAGCATATTAGATTAAACTTATTAGTATTGGCTGCTGATACTTCACTATATTCTAACTATTGATTTATTGGCAGCTCTACTATAGTTTGAATGCCAGTATATTTATTGCCTCGTCACATAGCATGCTACAGCTCTAATCACGTGCTGTCATACTCAAGGCAGCCCGCGACCTGACCAAAGCAGCGCATGACCTGACCTAAGCAGCGCGTGACCTGACCTAAGCAGCCTGCAAACCTGACCAAAGGGGCTCGCAGCCTGATGAAGTCATTCACAATATAGCTGACGGTGGATCAAGTGTAGCACGTATATACAGAAATTTTTAGAAGTAAATTGTGCATACTGCTCTTGTGAGCTAAGAAAAATAAGGTGGAATACAGATAGAGAGCATGTTTTTCGGCAGATCCTTGGAGGTAAAGTATGTGCATTGTGCACGTGACCAAAGTACAGACTACGGACCACAGACGACGCGTGCGTAATTTTCAACGATAAATACCGTCATACAATATCCTAGCTATTTCCTGCCTCTGGTGTCCTGGGTCTTAACCAGCGGAACTGCAGTACCTGACCAAACAAATACCATACAAAGGTAAATGCACCCCAAGCCGGGATGCCGAATTTGCAAAACGAAGCTGGTCCGTCTCGGGCTTCATACGTCCGCTGTGGGCTTTGCGTCAAGGAAAGCTTGCTCGAGGGCCTATTCTCGTTTATCGTTCTCTAGCGTCTTTATTAAAATTTTTATGCGGTTCATTACGGCGTGGTTCTGATCCACATCCGTCTCCTTTTCCATGGCGAATTTAGTACTGCAAGTCATGCTACGATGGTTCCTAGAAACACGGGTGATAAAGGACAAGTATCTGAATCCGACGACTGGACATAGCATGCACAACGAACACCCGAAGAACGTGGGTCGGGCGAGTTGCATCAGATTCGAGACGAGAACCTAGTTCTCAGGGACTAAGAAACTCGCGTCACGTTAATCGCCATTTTTAGCTCGGACAAGGGCGACATACCGGGAGGGATATCAACGTTGTTCAAGTACCAAGCACCTGCAGCCCCTATTAGAACGTACGGAACAGCTGCAAAGCGTGGAACACGCACGGTTGGCCCCCTCAATCTTCTCATTCTCCGTCTGCCCATCACCCAGCCAGAAGAATCGATTGCGCGTCTTGTCGAGTGGCTCTAGTGCGAAATCTTCCCAACGTGGGTGGCTCAACGCACGACAAACATGTAAGCAGCTTCCCGGCCAAAGGCCAGATACCCAGCCATCCGCACTTCGGTACCAGTTATGACAGCCCTCAACGTAGACGGTCTGTGAAGGAAGCGTAAGGTAAAACGCATTCAGCCATACTTCCACTGACCTTCTCAAAGAAGCTATTCGTGTACTCCATAAAGTCGCGTACCGCATAGGTAGTCGGCTCTATCGACCCGTACCTCTCTCTCTGCAGCTTCAGAATGGCTGCAGTGGCGAATTCAACTGCCCTCTCAATGAACACGATAAAGCTGCCAGAGTTGAGTCCTGAGTTGGGGCCGGTGCTGAAGAAGAGATTGGGGAAGCCATCGACTGCCACGGAGAGATACGCCTCAGCATGGGGAGCCCAGCGGTCACTCAGGAGCAGGCCATCGCGTCCGACGACGTCAAAGGGGTAACGGAAAGACGTGTCGAAGCCAGTGGCGCAGATGAGAACGTCAAGAGGCGTGTGACGACCGTCTGCAAGATCTACACCGTCCGATGTGACGCGCTTGATGGGCGTCGGTTCGAGCGTAGCCTGGCGATTGGTAAGTGAAATAGTGGCCCAGGGGTAGACCAGAAGAATGATTTACGTTCGGCTCGCAGAGTGCTTCCAGGTATCCAGGTCCGGGAGTGAGCCTCCGACACGCTACAGAGAAATCCGGAATCACTAGATTGTCGTCGTCCTCGTTAGAATTATGTAGAATTCAGAGTCAATACTACGTACTCAAGGATGCAAGTTCAGGCTTCCGCGAGAGCTTTTTCAGCATCTGTGCACGGAAGAGCTCGGTTGCTGCCTTCTGTAAAGCTGACCCCTTCAATGCGACAGAGGCAACGGACTGGAGCGATACTTAGTGAGACCGCAGAACGGAAAATGCGAGATCGTACATTCGCATCGCCTTCTATGGCAAGTCTGAAAGCCTTGTAGTATGTTGAATCGTTGAACATCTCCTTCGCCTTGTCATCGAAAGAGTCTATTCCTTCATCAGCGCTGGCTCCCAATACAAGAGAGACAGTAGTTACAGTCGATGCTGTCAGGACTCCGATTCAGTAGCTCAAGAAGCTTCGCGGATGAAAATGATGTGGAAAGCCACGTCTTGTTCCGGACAAAGTTGGTGAGGTGCCCGACACGGGGCTGGAGCGCAGCAACAATTTGGATACCTGTCGAGCCCTGAATGAACGGCAGCTTTTCAGCGCATTGTAAATAAGGGCAACAATTGAGCGCACATTACCGACCACGCCGACGTTCATGTTCGCCCAATCCTTCACGTCATCTTCCCACGAGCCCTCAGATAGGTTCCATTGCGCGCTGTGGATAACTAGGCCCTTGAAGTTCCTCAGGCCCTCAATTTCAGGCCAGCGCCACCGACTGAGAAGGCCAACGCCTAGAAATAAAACATCTGCCGTGTCCTCAAACTCTGCGGCTTCGCCGTCCACGGGATTGTGTTTCTTGATGCGAACACGCCACTTGGCTGCAGCAGCGTCCCAGCGTGCGTAGACGAGCTCGTGTTGGTGACGAATATACTTCTTGAGTCTGTACTTGTCCACGACACGCTCAAGATACCGTAGAATTTCGGGTCCTGGGGCATAGAAGCTCGACCATTGCGTCTGAAAATGATTGGTCAGCAATATGCCAACCAGCCAGATGAATTGTCCCTCACGTTCGGTTCGAACGAGTACTGATACTGACGCGAGAGTGTCAGTAGGCTTATGTGAGTCCTTAGGCGGAGGGGACTCAGATATGCGTACTGAGTGTGAAGGAATGTCACAAGCAAGGCCCTAATTTGCACTTACTTCAAATCGGACCCATGAAGAACAGCAACGTGCTGCTCACCGGATACCTGTTAACGAACCACGTGCCACCTATACCCTTCTCCTTCTCGTAGATGATTAGGTCGAGATTCGTGATTTTCTGACGAAATCTGGCCGGGCATGATAAACACAAGCATCTAGCAAGGGAGATATGCATATACCTGATGCCTGCAAGTATTCCGGACACGCCAGCACCGATGCAGATAACCTGAACATGCATTAACACCCAGCACAGCCTGCAGTCAGCCTGACGCACCTTCATCGGCCTGTAGTCATCAATAGAAAAGTCTCCGGATCTGAAAGCTGGATCTAGAAGTGGACGAGACGGCATCGGGGAGGCACCGTCGACGACACTGGCAAACTGTTCGAACGATGTCCGCATGTTGGCCGGTGAGGAAGGACGAGGTATGTGGAGGACGGGAACTACATGATTAAATACAGGAGCACGGGTAAAAGCATCATCCAGAGAAACACTGTCACGACAGGAGGTAAGTTAGATACGTCATGAAGGTACTAGCGAAGGGCTTTCCTGCAGGGGCAAGTTGAGATCGTCCTCACGTGACGTGAGAAAAGTATGCCTCGCGAGGTTGGCATTTACGACGCCTGTGGCCGATAAACGCGCTCCAGCGTCGCAGCATCAGTAAGCGGGATCGTCCGTGAGAGAAAGTGCCTGTGAAAGACAGGCTGAACAAGGCTGCGCTGCCGCGGTGACCGCGATGCGTATACAACCGGGATAAACCGTTTATCCGGAAAGAGTGCAGCGCTGCTGCCTTGCTTCAAAGAGACTGTTGAGCCTAGCTACATGATGAACACAGCCATGTGAGTGTCTATCATAGTCAGGCGAGAAAGGCGATTCCGCAAGTGGCGCGGGCTACATAGTAACCTCCCGTTCAAACTATCCAGTGGTCAAGTCAGAGTTGAATTTGAGGGCACTGGCAAGTGAGTCCACTGTAAAGAGATGATGAATAAATCCCAAGAGTATGCGTATTTTGAGATGGTACAGATGCTAACCTATTCGTCTCCACTTGTCAATTGAGGCCATCACTCTTGCCATCACTCTTAGTGCACGTTACCGGCGGCTTGTTTCACCCAAAATGTGGTCGCGAGCTTTGCGACGCTGGTGCTTTATCAGCGTCGGCGCTCTAGCCAGCTTTGCTCAGTAAGGGAGGCTATTGTACAGCGCGGAGTAGATCGCCGCCAGTGTGGTACGATGTGTAGTGATCAACCCCATGCGCAAGCATGATTAGCTCTTTTCGACCTAGCAGCCTGAGCGCTGCTCCTTGACGGCGGCTTCTTCGGTGCCTCCGGAGTTGAAGCCCGAGGAGCAGGCTGCCTTGGAGTATAGACGTGCTACCGTGATCGAACTAAAAGCGCAGAACGAGACTTTTCGAGAAGAGGAGAGCAGATGGCTTGATCGAAGGTCCAGAAACGAGAGGTTGTTTCTACCAATGTTGTTATAACCTCGGGCCATTGTCCAGACTCGACCATCCGACCGGTCAAAAACGTGAGCAGTCAAAATCTAAGCAAGGGGTCATGGGAAAGTTAGAGAGGTTGGACCCGCAGCCGGAAATTCCTGCATTGAGAGTCCGCACTGAACTCGCACACGCCTGCCCACGCAGACAGACAAGCCCCAGTAACCGAATCGCATGGTTTCCACGTGGCTTCCGTTTGTCCAGGTCCCGGATTCGTGACCTTCAGCGCTTCCGCCCTCCTGCTGACACTAGCTACTACCCCAGGCTCGTGCTGCCTTTACCTTATACACCATCTCCCCGACGCTGCCCTTCGGACTTTTTGTATTTCTCTTATATTTGTGGAAGCTACTGATCCTCGTAGCTACATGCTCGGGACATGGACAAAGACAGCAAGGAGGACTTTACATTTGGGCGATCATGCGACCTTAGGGCGCCTGTGACGTTCAGAATGTGCGTTATGCTCCACCTTTGCGTGTTGATTGAGGCGAACAGTCTGAGATAGATCTCAGCTAGAGGGATTAAGGGAACCCAAGTCTTTCACTGAGATCGTAAATAAGCCTGAGCTTCGCTTTCATGGTCAGCAATCGTCGTGCGTCTGGCTCGGCTCTCCCAGTCCTGTTATACTAAGTGAACGTGTAGAATGTTATCTGATCTTTATGTGACCTGTCAGCTCGTTGCGGATAATAAGCCTCTTACTATACCATTTCGAACATCTTTCAAAGCTTTTAAGAACGGTTACACGTACGTCCTTCCCTCGCTCATCGTGTGCTCTCGCTTCCAAAGCGGCCATCCAGCTGGAATGAATGGATCAGCTTTCCTATCCGCTATTGTGACCTACCTTTGAGCTCGCAAATCACCTTCACGGTATGGGATATTGCGGGGCCGCGAGCGGCTGTACCTGTTGGTGGATCAGCTTTCCGCTTGTTTGGAAAGAAATGGCGCGTACACGTTACTCTTCAGCCGTATACCTGCTTAATCTCTTTCAAGGACGCTCCGTCGAGGGAAGCACAGGCTCTTACTTTGGCCAAACCGTGAGGCCGACGGCTCGATGGAAACGACCACACCCAGCAAATCCGGCACGCAGGACGAGATGGGTAGATTAGAGAAGGTCTGTCTATCTACATATCATCAAGGTGGCTGACTACTCAGCACCGGTATCCAGATGGTTAAGAAATACGAGCGCGGCGATTTACCAAAGTCCGATTGGCTCGATAAACTGACTTTTCGCAAGATGTCTGAAATCCATGCGGTACGCGCATCCTGTACTTATGGATATCATACATTCAATCTCAGGTAGGCTGAGACGGAGAAGTCAAAGAACTTGTATCTGTATATTGACCTGCCTCGATTTGATTTCCCGGTGATATTCAGCGAACCCGTAAGCACCTATCCCCTTTATTCCACCGTTTATCAGGAACCTGCCCTTGAACTTAGCAAGAACCGGTCGCATCTACATCTGCAACGACATTGGCACCGGCGCCTACTCTGACGGGCAATACTCAAGGTCCTGCTATCTCTAACTCGCTCACGTCGGATCCGTATCTTTGGGCCATCCTTGATCCCGATGCGCCTAGAGACAATCCAGTGGAGGATAAGCATCGTCGGCTCGTCCGCAGCCACCGGAGTAGTCCATATGACCGTGACTTAAAACCTAACACAAAGATTCGGGATGAGCTCGCGGTCTGTCTCCCGGTCGAAAATAGAGAAGCCTGCCTAATGTTTGCGTGATAGGCGATCCTCAGTTACCCGCCGACGCAGATTCTTACATCAGAGGAGAAGGACTTGATATGGAAGTTCAGGTTCTATCTCGTGCGTGACAAACGCGGGCTGACGAAGTTTCTCAAGTCGGTTACTTGGAGAGACCCCTCAGAGGTGAAGCAAGCTGTCGAAGAAATTCTCCCACAGTGGACAGAGATCGATATGGACGATGCTCTCGAGCTCCTCGGACCGTCTATGGTGGACTCGCGAGTGCGCGCATTCGCAGTCAAGCAACTCTCGCGCGCGGACGATGAGGTTAGGACACTCTTCCATACATACATGTGAGGCTGAGTATCTTCGGACAGGAACTCCAGTTATACCTCTTACAATTGGTCCAAGCGCTGAAATTTGAGAGCGCCGCCAGCGAGACACGATCGTCACGTTCAACTTCTAGTGCTATCTCTTATGACGACAGCGGACTAGCGGACTTCCTTGTAGCACGCGCCATCCAGAATTTTGTCCTCGGAAATTCCCTTTACTGGTACCTTGTCGTAGAACTCGCTCTGCAGAAGGATGACCGCGTTATGAGCAAGATGTACTACAGGATCATGTTCAAATTCCAAGAACAACTTGAGCTTGTACGTCCGCAACCCCCCTTGCTCTCGATCAGTGCTCATACATTGCAACAGGCCTCGGACGAGTCTATCAAGCAGCGGCGGGACATCATGAAGCGCCAGGGAGAGCTTGTCGCAACACTCGCGAAGCGGGCGAACGAGATCCGTCTCAGCAAAGACCCGCGACAGAAGAAGGTCGAGAAGCTGCGTGCTTTCCTCTCAGATCCTAAGCACGGTATCCTCAGCATGCCCGCGCTGCCATTACCGCTTAATGCGCAAGTCATCATTACCGGGGTCGTCCCAGAGAAGTCTACCGTGTTCAGTTCCAACATGTTCCCCCTTCTACTTTGGTTCACGACCTCCGAGGGCGGAGAATTCCCCGTTATATTTAAAGACGGAGACGATATGCGTCAGGACCAGCTCGTGATACAACTCTTTACCCTGATGTACCGCCTGTTACGGCGCGAGAACCTCGACCTGAAGCTAACGCCGTATAATGTCCTTGCGACGGGCCCGTCACAAGGCATGGTGCAGTTCGTTCCAAGCAAAGCAATCCGTGTCATTGTCGAGGAGCATGGGACACTATTAAACTACCTTCGCGCGCATTATCCAGATGAAGGCAGTGTTGGCACATACGGCGTTGAGCCGAGCGTGATCGATACCTTTGTTCGTAGCTGCGGTGAGTTCCTACACTGGTTTTGCACGGCCAGAGCGTTTATACATCATAGCTGGCTATTGTGTTGTTACATACCTGCTTGGTGTCGGTGATCGACATTTGGACAACCTACTCGTTGCACCTGATGGTACGTATCCCTCAAATTATCCGGTACTTTCGCTTAGCCTTATTTTCAGGCCATTTCTTTCATGTCGACTTCGGCTACATCCTCGGCAAAGATCCAAAGCCTTTCCCGCCCGAAGTGAAGGTCTGCCAAGAGATGATCGACGGCATGGGTGGTGCACAATCCTCTCACTACGCGCGCTTCAAGTCGTACTGCTTTACGGGTTTCAGTATCCTGCGCAAAAGCGCAAACCTGATCTTGAACCTTGTTGCCCTCATGGCCGACGCGGGTATCCAGGACATCATAGACCGCAACGTGCACGAGCAGCTGCAGGATAAATTCATGCCCCGACTGGACGAGGAGGCAGCGCTCAAGCACTTTGAGACGCTGTTGAATGAGAACTCTTACTTCACGAAAGTCGTCGACAGGATACACGACTTTAAGCAGCGGTATTGGATGATCTAAGTGTGATTGTGCAATGTTTTCGAGGTATTAACTCATGTGTTGATTATGCGCAATCCATACATTGGTACTGGTATAAGAAATCTAGCACGGTCTAACGACAGTTGAAGGGTCTGTTCCTCAGACACGGCTGCCGTACACATCCTCTGGAGCAACGCTTGCTTGACCCTTACGGATGTTCGCCTGGGCCCACTTCTTAATTCGGATGGACTCGATCTGGATGAAGCCCGACGTGTCGGTCGGCTCAAAGCCGCCGAGCTCGTCCATCGACGACTGCTTCTCGTCGTATAGGCCCTCTTCGGAGAAGCGACCCTCGATGACGACGTTACCCTTGTAAAGCTTCAAGCGGACCGTGCCGTTGACGGTGCGCTGGGAGGCCGGGATCGCGCTCGTAACAAACTCGCGCTCAGGTGTGAAGAAATGGCCGTTGTAGAGGATGCGTGAGAGCTCGATGGTGACGAACTGGTCGCGCAGTGCGCGCACGTTACGGTCGAGGGTCAAGCCCTCGAGGTCAACGTGCGCCGCGCGAAGGATCGTCGCGCCGGGAGACTCGTAGCATCCGCGCGACTTGACACCGATAAAGCGGTTCTCGACGATGTCGATGCGCCCGATGCCGTGCTTGCGGCCGAGAGCGTTTAAGGCGAGAAAAATCTCGACCGCATCCGTATATGTCTTGTCACCTGCGACGACCTTGACTGGCAGGCCGCGCTCAAAGTCGATTGAGATGCGCTCGGGCGTCGCAAGCGCGTCCTCTACTGAGGCAGTAAGCTTCCACATGTCCGCGGGTGGCGTCGTGTTGGGGTTCTCGAGGATACCGGCCTCATAAGAGATGTGGAAGAGGTTCTCATCAGTCGACCACGGCTTGGAGGTGGTCTGCGTGACAGGAATCTGCTTCTCGGCGGCGTAAGCGAGAAGGGCCTGACGGCCAGGGAAACGGTTGTAGAATTCTGTCGCAAAGCGTGAGTGACAAAGATAACACGGATACCTGACGCTTACCCGGGATGCGCCACGGCGCGATGACTTTGATATCGGGCTTAAGGCCGTAGAAAGCGAGTTCGAAGCGGACTTGATCGTTGCCCTTGCCAGTACAGCCGTGTGCAACGAAACTGGAGCGCCTTTGAGCTTCAACTCCGGCTCATTATAGTGAGCACGTACTCGCATCCCTCCTTTTCTGCGATGGAAATCATTCCGCGAGCAATGACTGGGCGAGCGAGCGAAGTGCCCAGCAGATACACGTTCTACCGCGTACAGTTCGCGGTTGTCTATCAAAAGCTCAGCGAATCACGTACCTCGTAGATCGCGTTCGCCTGAACAGCGGGATATATGAGCTCTGTCACGAACTCACGCTTGAGGTCCTACGGTGCGAAACGAGTTGAAGCCATGAGTGAGAGGAAAAGGCATGCGACATGCCTCCAAGAAGAACTTCTTCGCCCCAACGTCAAGAGCCTTTTTGCAAGCAGCCTCAAAGTCCTATCCGCCGATAGCATGAGAACAGTCGAAATCGGTGATGTAATCTGGGACACACTTCCTCCTGGCCGACATCAGCCATAAATGCGTGGACCTCGTAACCCTGCTCGATGAGCCATGCGAGGATACAGGAAGTGTCTGTTCAGGAAGATCGTGACATCGCCGGAGAGTCTTGTGTACTTAAACGCACCAAGACCACCTGAATAAGCGAGAAGAACGCGACCCTTGGATTCGGACATGGCGGCAAAGGAAAGAGGAGCTGTAAGTCGAGTCAAGTGTTCATCGCGTGCCGTATAGCGCGTAAAATGTTGGTGTCGATCTTACCATGATTGGCCAGATCGGCACGTGGTCGCTCATTTCGGCCATTGGTAGGATCCGGCTAGCGTTCGATTTTCTTCCTCGGCTTGCCAAAATCCGCCATCGTACTGTAGCGCTTGCAGCGATGGCCTCGCGTAGCCCAGACAACCGCTTGCGCATCCGTTAATCCAACTCAGTGTCCCATTCTACACCACACTGCCCATAGTGCTGCAACCTTTTGCAGACTGTGTCGTGCAAACCTCCCGAGTTTGACATACCCCTCTCTCAGCTGCGAACCGATCTTAGGATTGACAAGATTCGACCGTTTCGGCCTGTATTAGCATGAGTTCTGGCAATTGACAAGTCTGCGATCATGGTCTAGTTGCTGCACGAGGCCTGGCTATCCCGCATATAGTGGACGAACGAACCCAGGATGTTTTACCAGCTCTCTCCGGAACCGGACCTCCCTCTTTCCCTGAGATCGTACAGGGTACGGCCTCTCAATCTACACGAAACTCATCCAAGCGTTGCGCGGCTCTGAGCTAGTTCCACAAGGAAATGGTCCGTTGCATGCTCTTGAATCATGTTGAAACGATGGCTGTCTGGCTCGCAGTCACCGCTCCAGAAAAAGCGCCTGGAGCTTCGCTTACATCTATGGTATTAAACATTGTTGAAGGACTACTCGACTCATCCAGACCTAGTCTACGTCCCCACTCCCCCCTGACGCGAACTCTTCGACATGCACAGCCTCCGTGCCTTCTCTCCTCTCGTCGTCGCAACCGCTGTTGCTCTCGTTGGTGTCAATGCTGAGACTCACACTACTATCACCCTTGACAACAGGTGCGGCTACGGTACGGTAAGCTGACAGTTCCTTCGGCGTTGTAGTCGGATGGAGTTTATGACATGTTACCTTTCAGCCAACCTTGAAGCAGAACTTCCAGACCCTTTCCACGAGCACGCCTTATACCAGCAACGGCCCCTTTGCCGCTGCCATCGCCTACCTGGACACTGGCACATGCGGCGCGAGCGGCGAGAACTGCGTTATCGTCGAGACCACTCTCGTCAACGGCGGCATATCCAGCACGGATCTTTCGCTGATCCCTCCGTGAGTTGTCTAGATGGCCCTGCATTGCAGACATATTTCGCTCACATACATCCTTGAAAAGCCATGCGTTCCAAGTCACGACAGGTTTCGGGTAAGCTGCGGGTTCATATAGCTTTGTACTCTTCTCTGATGCGATGCCCGTAGGTACTACAATGGCTGTGATGGCACGGGTGCCGACTGCACCAGCGGAAGCTGCACGACAGCATTCCACACTCCCACCGACTACCAGGTTCAGGTGCAGTGCACAGCCGACAACGTAAGTGTCCCGCCAGTATACACAGACTACAAGCTCATAGTTGATCGACAGGTCAACCTCGTTATTACGTTCTGTGCCTGATTCTCGGTGTTTCTCGAGCAAACTGGTCGATAAGTGTACACATCAACTTCAGCAGCCTTCGTAACGTTTCCCCCTAGATCTTTGTCAAGGCTGTAGTTGTGACCCAGTAACTCTTCAGCTGCTCTTCCGTTCATATAGTTGAGATCATCGGAGAAGGCGCTGAGAATATTCACAAGTTCTTGCACGATATTTTCCCGGACTGAGTCTGCCTCCCAGGAACCCTCGCTAAACTGATGGATAGCCCTGCCGTCGGCGATATAGTATTTCCAGAGCCACTTTGCTCTGTGCTCGTACCTGGTCCCGTGAACAAATATGTTGGATAAGTGTTGCACCTAACTTGCTCGCTGGCCGTTTCATGTCGGCCATCATCTTGAACGGTCGAATCCCCCGCAGTGATCTGTTGCTGGATCAGGGACCTCACTCTTCCATAGCGCTTTTGCGACCACCATGCGGGAATGCACCAGTTCCATGTGGGTTGGCATCACTCCTTCCATTCAGCGTCTGCATTGTGACAATGTATCAAGTTCGACAATGTTTCTGGAATTTGCCTCGAATTATAGCGAGGAAATACTATACAACCGACGGATCGTTACTTTTCCAGCTTTTTCTGGTAGTGCTAAGGGCCTTCATGGCCTGATCAGAGTCACCTGTTGTTCACGCATCCTGACAAGGTCGAGGATATGCCTATAGCTGTCCTAGGCACAACCTACTTTATAGCACTTGCCGGGGTCTATGCTGCCAGCCGAGCGCGTTTTAGCTCCGGGTTTCCCTGATGCTCTCAGGCTTGCGCGTATAAATGCGGCCGCTTCGTTCCCCAGAGTATCCAGCACTTCTCTGAGGTCTCATCGAGCAATACCCACCCGAGTGTCGCCTCTGTTCATCGTTATAAACACCACTGGCTATGTTCTTCTCTCGTGTCCTTGCCTCTGTTGCTCTCGTCGCTGCTACCTTTACCAGTGTGCAGGCTGAGTCTCACACTGTCGTCTTTGATAACAGGTGTGGCGGCGGAACGGTGCGTTTCCCTCACTCTCATATGTTTTCGTGCTTTTGTAACACCGATTTTTTTACAGCCCATGCTCATCGGTCAGGGCGGCGCTGTTCTCTCCACTGGCGGTCCATACACGTCTAATGGGCCCCTCATTGGCGCCATCGCTTACCTTCAGACGGGCGGCTGCGGCTTCAACGGCGAGAACTGCCTCCTGCTTGAGACGACACTCAGGAACCCTCCTTGCGCAGGGTGCGGATCCAGCACGGATCTTTCGCTGATCTCACCGTACGTCTTTCACATCACTGACGACACCCCATAGCCAAGTCTGACATGTTCTTAGGCACGCGTTCCAGGTCACCACTGGCTTCGGGTATGATGCGACCACCTGTCATCCTCGTTTCGCGGCTGTACTAATTCGGGCCGCAGCTACTACAACGGCTGCGATGGCGCGGGCGCGGACTGCACGAACGCGAACTGCGGTACGGCGTTCCATCAACCCAGCGACACCTTCGTTCAGGTCGCTTGCCAGGCCAACGACGTAAGCGGACTTGTGCCCCGGAGACGTCTTTGCGCTCATAAAACCGATCAGGTCAACCTTGCCATCACGTTCTGTAAGTAAACGGCTGTCGAGACTTCATGAGGAATTCTGCGATTAGCTTGTTTCTCTGGGTTTGGGTGTCACGGCCTCGTTAGGTCATGGCCTTCACAGGTTTACGTTCCCTCGATTAGTAGTAATGAAATATCATGCTCAGCATCTCATGGCTCGGAAGTCTGGTTAGCAGCATATATATGCAGTTGCAGAAGTCGCAGGACCCCGTTGTCCCCAGATAACTTTACCATCGGAGGATAATTAGGCTACACGACGTCATATATTAACAAGGGCACAAGGTCTTGCCTCACGGCTCTACGAGCCTGGCATTCCGTCACAGTAACTAGGATCCAGGCTTTTAGTACTGGGAAAAGCTAACGGGGTGCAAGTTTGAAGTTCCAGTCAGGATGATAGATGAGACAAACGGATTTGATCGATTGAGCTGAAGGCGTG
Source organism: Vararia minispora EC-137 (assembly GCA_022160365.1). Taxonomy (NCBI): domain Eukaryota; kingdom Fungi; phylum Basidiomycota; class Agaricomycetes; order Russulales; family Lachnocladiaceae; genus Vararia; species Vararia minispora. The sequence continues at coordinate 790 of MU273934.1, read as the reverse complement.
TTGGTCCTTTCGCCACGTTGTTGGACAGCAGGGTGTGCTGTCAAGTCGGCCCGAAAATCCGTGGAGATCAACCTCTGCGCGCCTACATAGGACCGTCATCACCGAGATAGGCGCTCAGGAGCACAATCGCAAACCGCGCGGTAAGCAAGCCTATTTGGCCTTGTATCTGGTGACCGACATCAAGTTCCGTCAAAAGAGGTCACCGATCGGTCTGCGGGGGAGACTAGTTTGGCCAGACCAGGGTTATCGGACGACCGACAATCGATCAAATTTCATCAATTTCCATCAAAGAGGTCAACGGTCAGCCTGTAGGGGAGACTAAGTAGCATAGGTACCAGTTCGTGAGTTAGTTGGTTTACCTATCAGCCGGCGGCCACACTCAGTTGCAAATCAACTATCAGATCCATCCTACAGCGCTATGTGCAGCAGAACGTAGCAGACTTCTCGTCCTTACGGGTGAGATCCCGCCGAAGGTAACTGACAAAAGCCTGATTATAACCCTGCATCTGCATCAGTCGCAGAAAGCAACAGCCAGGCTGACCTAGTCAAACGAAGACTCAGAAAGTTATACTTAGTAAGGCTTGGTAAACTTGTTTGTTTGTTTGTGTATTATTTACTGTCCCGGGGGAATGGGGCCCCATATTGGACATTACGCTAAATATACAAGCTGTCGTCTAAGCGTTCTCTAAATTAAGGTGGTGTGCGGACTGTGGGGGCGCTCGGCCAACAGAGTGGTCTTGCGCGGTGGAGAGGTTGGGGCGCTCAGGGGGAGGTGCGCCTTGTATCGTCC
>MU273933.1:0-16015 GCA_022160365.1 Vararia minispora EC-137 | reverse complement strand
GTCCTAGGCCCACTCACGTACAGGCTCAACATCCCCAAGACGTGGAAGCGTATACATCCCGTCTTCCATGCCTCGATCCTCACACCCGCCATCGACACCGACGCACACGGACCGAATTACCTTGAACCCCCTCCAGAGCTAATCGACAACGAGGAGGAGTGGGAAGTCGAGATCGTCGATAGAGGACCCGTCGGACGGGGGTTCAACTACCTCGTCCACTACATCGGCTATTCAGACACGGAAAATCGCTGGACGCCCATGAGCCAGCTCCGGAACGCGAAGGAAGCCATCGCTGAGTACCATGAACGTCACCCTGCTGCTCCTAAACCGCCCAACTTAGCACAGTTCTTGACAGGGAAAGGCAAGGCGACACCCAAACGTGCTCCCGGCGTAAGCACGTCCTAAGAGGGGGGTAATGTTACGGCTTGACGCCTCACCCGCACACCACGGCGTCTCACCATAATGACGGAAACACGCCTAAATATCGGTTACGACATATCGGATGCCTCAACAAGCGCGCGCCTTGACTAGATGCGCATCATCGCAACAAGTGCGTGCATCACAATAAGCGCGCGCCTCCCATAGAAGCGCCCTGTCAGTGCATACTTATAAGCGGCCCGGACTTCAGTCAGCAATAACGACTAATGGGCATCAGTCATAGCCTCGGTCTCAGTCATCACCTCGGCGATGACTCATGCTTAGTCATCTCTCTATTGTTCCTCTGCTTACCTTATCGTTTCGTGCACGGACCATGTAGCAGTATATAAGGAGTCCCAGTTCCAGTGTAATTCCCCAGCTCGTCCACTTGTCCCACCAAGTGACTCGCAATCTACCGCTCTCCCTTCTCTCTCTCTCCTTTTGTCCGCCTCAACCTCCCTTGTCACTAAGTCCGTGCAGCCCGGGGGCTCTTGCTCGCTAAGTTCTGACACTAGGTGGCATTGAGGCAGTTCGTCGCACCAGCATCGACAGGGACCATCGGGCATTTCTTTAGAACGCTGACGCTTGGTATGTTCTCCTTTTCCGGTAGGTTCTGATTGCTTGGTTTGTTTAGCAGCCTCGCGGGCGGCACGACGCACAACGTATACAGCTTCAACACCCCTCTTCAACATCCCGGTCCGATCCCTGGCTCCTTTCTCCATGGAAAAGAGTATCTTCATGGCTCGGATACGTTGTATGTACCCGATTTCTTATCTCCCATTGTCATTGCTAACTCTTCACATTTTGCCAGCCTTTGCGATCGCGTCATCACGGATCTCCCCTTTGTGCGTTGCGCACGAGAGTAGCACACACCTCCTGTGAGGGAATCCTCTGGGCGAGTGCTGACCCTCTCGCGCATTACTTTCATTCCAATATACGGGGCCATCGCCAAACACTCTGTCTACGATCGTCGGCACACTGCATCTATGATCATCCTCTGGGCAAGTGCTGACCCTCTCGCGCATTACTTTCATTCCAATATACGGGGCCATCGCCAAACACTCTGTCTACGATCGTCGGCACACTGCATCTATGATCATCCTCTGGGCAAGTGCTGACCCTCTCGCGCATTACTTTCATTCCAATATACGGGGCCATCGCCAAACACTCTGTCTACGATCGTCGGCACACCGCATCTATGATCATCCTCTGGGCAAGTGCTGACCCTCTCGCGCATTACTTTCATTTAAATATACAGGGCCATTGCCGAACACTCTGTCTATGATCGTTGGCACACCACGTGTACGATCATCAGCTCACAGCTCAGGTACCTTGTATCTACTCAATCTCTGCCAGTGATTTCCTATCGCTGACTCTTCACATCTTGCCGGCCTTCGCGATTGTGGTATCGTGGATCTCCCCTTTCCGTATTGCGCACGAGAGTAGCACACACTGCCTGTGAGGGAATCCTCTGGGTGAGTGCTGATCCTCTCATGCATTACTTTCGTTTCAAGATATGGGCCCTTGCCGGTACACCGCATCTACAATCATCGGCTCATATCAAGGGCATCGATGATCGTTCTCACTCATCATCTGTGAGGGAATCCTCTGGGAGCATACTGAGCTGTTAGCATTGCCGAAGAGAATGGATACTACGTCGGCGATCTATCTATGCGTGTTCAGCCTCGCGGCCGGTACCATCTCGCGTACATCCATGCGCCCGGGGTAACGAATGCACAAGCTAACCTTCGTCTAGGATAAAAGCCGCTCAAGTAAAAACCATTCCACATTGAGCCCGATCCTTTCGTGCTCCGGCTCGCCCTTCGTTTCGATACGCGCAGACAAACTACTATGCCGAGAGGCAGAGGTTCTGGCAAACGCCGCCGGTCCAAGGCGCAGAGCAGCCCAGATCCTTCAACGCTTCCTCCATCCTCGACTACACCCTCGTCCCCTCCGCCTTCCGACACGGACACACCCCCCGCTTGAAAGCGGAAGAGGACGCCCCAAGAGATCTTTGCCGAAAAATATGATGTCGATACCAAGACCCCGGAGGAGATCCTCGGTACGCCAGTCTCTGCGACGGTCTATTACTATTTCTGACGCGTCCCCCTTTAGAGGAACAGCTCGAGACTTGGTCCTCGCCGGCCTATGACCACTTCGTCAGCCCTCCAACCATTGTCGAGGGGCGCGACGGGACCGTCAAGTATCGCTTCGTATGCAAGACGTAAGTCGCTCGCTGTTTCATATGGTGTCGCTCTAATCCACTCTTTCTGCAGGGATCCAGAGGTCTCCATCGTTCGCGCTCGCCACGACATTTCCACAAGCAACCTGATCAACCATGTGAAGTCTTGCGAGGGCCACCATGAGCCAGACCAAACTACCGTCACGATGTTTGCGTACGGGAGCACCTACTCCAAGGTATTGTTGCGCGTCTATGTCACGCTGTGGACTGCCACCTCGTACCGCCCCTTCGTCATCGCCGAAGATGCATACTTCGTCAAGATCGTCTCGATGTTCAACCCCCATGCCGTCCTGCCCTCCGATAGCACTGTCTCCAGGGACGTGCAGGACTTCTTTGAGGTCGGGCGGAAGAATCTGAAGAAATACATCGCGGTGAGAGGTTGCGATACTCTGCTTTCTCTGGTTAACGTTCTTGTAGACCTTACCCGGCGCTGTTCATCTCGCGCTCGATGGCTGGCAATCCAGCAACATGATCTCGTTTCTCGGAGTTGTGCTCCTTTTCTTCGATCCCACAGAGTACAGGTACAAGGAAGATGGCAATGCCACTCCCAGGTCCCCGATGAAGACCTTAATCCTCGACTTCATCCATCTGGACGAGTCGCACACAGGTGAGTATCTCACGTCTAAGCTCATCAAATGCCTCGAGTACTTCGACCTCACCAACAAGGTATGTGTTACGCTCTCGCACACTTTGTTTTTAATGCATGGCTGCAGGTCCTTGCCATCGTGACCGACAACGGCGCGAACGTTGTGAAGATGTTCGACCATCTCGATGTGCGGCTGCCGGGTACCACGATGGTCGGATCGACCACGCGCATCTTGTGCATCCTGCACATCCTAAGCTTGGTGTGTCAGGTAAACATGGGTTTCATTTCTATAATAAAAAGTATCATCTAACTACCGGGACAGGCTATTGTTCGTGTCGTAGCATCTCCGCCAAAGAAAGGCTTGGAAGAGGCGCAGAAGGAGTCGGAGGAAGATTGCGAGGATGAGGAGGACGCGCTGGGCGACGGAGACGATGAAGACGACGAGGCGCAAGAGGTGGGCGTCGTCGACGAGAACGACGATGACGACGACGAGTTCCGTGATGAGGACGAGCAAGCGATCATCGACGAGATTGAGGAGGCCGTTCTGGAAGCATTTGAGGTTGCAACGGAGGTGCAAAAGGTGCGTGGCTAGTTACACACCGTAGCCTGTACTAATCTATGGATTTGAGGTGGCGAGGCAGGCGCTGCATCGGCTCGCTCGTGTAGCTAAGAAGATTCACTACAATGAGCAGCTTCGCAAGGCGATGAAGGATGGTGCGCGCACGAAAGGCTGCCCAGAAAAGCTTGTCTGCCGCCCAATCAAGACGCGATGGAACCATATGACGCTGATGCTCGGCGATGCCATCGATGTTCGACCAGTCTTGCAGGCTCTCTTCCTTGTCGCCAAGTACAAGCTCAGTGCCCTCGCTCTTAATAAGCCGCACTGGAAGATCATCAACGAACTTCATGAACTCCTCCTGGTGCGTGCCTGCCTGTCTTTTAGTTCCGATTAGAAAATCAGGTCCGCTCGCAGCCTTTCCTGAAGGCCACACTTCACATGGAGGCCATGGGCCATCCCCTCGTTCACGCTGTCATTCCCCTCATCGACAACCTCATGGCGATGCTTCAATCGGCGACGAAGAACGAGGACCTCGACATCACCATCCGCGCAGGTGCTCTCGCTGGCATCAAAGTCTTGAACAAGTACTACGCGAAGACGGACAACACGATCATTTATTGCCTTGCGATGAGTGAGTCCATGTGAACTATGCATTAGTGATGTACTGAATATCTGAACTCCCTCAGTCATGGATCCGAGGTACAAGATCGCGTACTTCAAGCAGCAAAACTGGGAGCCCGAGTGGATCGATACAGCGCGTAAGCACTACAATAGGTTCTATCAGCCTTCCCCTCTGGACTCGGAGGTCTCGCAGAAGGCATCTGTACGTATGGTGCTTGGCGGATGCTCAAGGCTGATACCTTTATAGGGTGTAGGTGTGGTCAATGTGGTGAGCTTATTCACCATCGAAATGGACATTCCGGACGAGGTCGACGAGTTCGAGGCATACCTTGCCGCGCCGCGCATCCCTCTGAAGGATCCACTCAAGCACTGGCACGCAATGCTGCCGTCCCCGCTTGCTCGCATGGCACTGGATGCCCTCACCGCACCAGGTACGTTAGATCTTATTTTGCGACTAGATACTCACTGTACCTGATACAGCATCCTCGGCCGACGCGGAGCGCGCATTCTCAACGGGCGGTCTGATGGTCTCGAAAAAGCGGCACGTGCTGAACGATAAATCGATCCGTGCGGGGACCCTGCTTGCATCGTGGGAGAGGTCGGGTATCCCAACACTGCTGCCGGAGGCTGAGCTGGTCTCGGTGATCAAGGCCAAAGTCAAACGGCCGAAGAAGAAGGGGATCGAGGCCCAGGGTGGGGAGGTCGAGGACATTGAGTAACATGCTGTCCCTGTCGTGCACATCTGTGCTTTTGCTGTTGTTTTTTAGCTGTCATATGTTTGCGCTTTGGGCCCTGCGGGCCCACGAATATCACACTGTTTTGTGCTGCGTTGTCTCAGGGGGATAAGGATCTGGATATGTATACTACCGCTAACTAGGGATGCGAGTAGCGCCAACTGGGGATGTGAGTACCCGCGCGGACCCATGTTCAGTACCCACAGGTACCCGAGGGACAAGGACCCGCAGGCACCCGTCTCATGTGCAAGTAAGCGCGAGTACCCGCAACAGGTATCCGAGGGGTCCAATATTGAAACCCGTACTCGTGCGGGTTTGGGGCCCACGAGTGCGAGTGCCTCACGAGTACAAGTACCCGTTAGTGTACCTGACAAGTACCTGTACAGGTCCTTGCGAGTACCCACACTCGTGACAAACTCTGCACGGCAGGAAGGTTCGGCTGAGGTGGTCCTCCATGACCTCCTCGAGGACCGATGCAGCCCACTTCTTGGACATGTCGCCATCCATGTTCTGGCAAAAGTAGTTGATGCGGCTTAGGTCCGTTTTCGGATTGCACATAAAGTGCATCATGCAACGCGTGCGATAATTGCGCGCATCGTCATGATCGTCCTTGAACGGTTTCGGGGTGCCGCCCATCTTGCCAGTGTCAGTCGCGCTCTCGGTTTCGCTGTCTTTGGTGGGGTTGCTCTGTCATTTGAGCTCCTCGACCACCCGAGTGGTACTTCGGGTGGCTGCGGGTGCTGCAGGTCTGGGCTGCGGCCATTCTTCTTCGAGGTGCTCCATAGGGCGCATGCTGGCTGGCCGGAACGCTGGTCCGGCAACGGATGTGGGCGGGGGCGTACCAACCATGGTGGTTTGTAGACGGGTCGGTGGTCGGGTTGAGGGTTGGGAGCGGTTAGATGCTCGAGATCGAGCATGAGAAATGGCTTGTACGGCGCATTCGAGAGTCTCGGCGGCGACGAAGTCATGCCGGTGTAAGTATGCATCTCCTAGGTGAGGGTGCTGGTTCCACCAGAAGATGGAGTGGAGGTCTTGATTCCAGTATCAGATGACTTCGTGCTCGCCGGTGTAGGTTCGCGCGAAGAGGGACTGCCCATTAGGTGCGAGTCAGAACCCTGCAGGAATAAGGTTGGTGGAGAAGTCGGGAAAGTTTTCTTCAGCGACCGAAGTGGTCGAGACGTCTGAATTTGGTGTTCCGGCACGATGTGCTACTGGGACGCGCTCGTCGTTGTCAAGGTCCAGGTCGGGTCTAGGTGTTCTGTGAGTGCTAGGAGCGGAAATGGTGGGCAATGTGGACGCACGAAATCAATCAATTTGTCGACGCCTTCTTCAGGTCGTCGTGTGCTACGAAGTACAAATGGTGGGGCGGCTAATCCTCCTCCTGCGGTTCCCTCGCTCATTCTCGTCGAGGGCTTGGCGGATGCTGTCGAAGATCCCCCTGCTTGGAGGGCACAGCGAAAAGTTGGTGGTGCGACATAGGCGATGCTCTACAAGTGCGCGTCGCGGGCGGATGCGGAAGCTGGTGGTCGTCGAGTCGTAGACATGGAATACGTCGAGAACCCCGAAGATAAGGCGTGGGCGCTGTAGTTCCGGGCTGCTACTTTGCCGGGCTCGGACGTATGCGTAGGTGGTGACGCGTCATGCGCTGTTGCGGTCGAAGATAGTTCGTACGCGAACGTACAAGTTGTTGAAGGAGGCGGGGTCTTTGTTACGGTTTGACGCCTCACCGACCCTATCGGCGCCACACCATAACCTCGGCACATGCCCTAACATCGGCACAGAATGCATCGGACGACTCACCAAACGCGCGCCTCAATAGATGCACGTCACTTCGACAAGCGTGCGCCTCGCAATAAGCGTGCGCCTCCCATAGAAGCGCCTTGTCAGCGCATATCTATAAGCGGCCCAGACTCCAGTCAGCGACAACGACTAACCGGCATCAGTCACAGCCTCGGCCTTACTCATCACCTCGGCGATAACTCATACTTAGTCGCCTTCCTATTGTTCCTCCGCTTACATAACTGTCTCGCGCACGGATCATGTCTTAGTATATAAGGACCCCCTATCTCCCTGTATCTCCCTAGCTTGTCCACTTGTACCCCAAGTGACTCGCAATCGACCACTTCTCTCGCTCTCTCTGCTCTCCCGTCCTCACCATCCGCCTCAACCTTGCCCTTGTCACTAAGTCCGTGCAGCCCAGGGGCTCCCGCTCGCTAAGTCCTGACATTTGGACGAGCTCCCCTTACCCCGCTCTGCACACGCTCACCCCTTCCTAGTGGCACGCGTCATCGTCGATTGGGATCTCGGCTTCCTCAACATCGAGGCCACCCCTGTCACCCCGTTCGCTAACTACTCGGATGTCGACCAGTCCACGTTCGCTGCCGGACGCATCCGCCAGGACCCCGCATCCTTCAACAATGCGTACATCCGCGTGCGCACCATCTTCGACCGTGACAGCGCCCGTCGCGTGACCGCCTACGCCTATGTACGAGCCCGGCAGAGTCACAGCCCGGAGCTCCAATGCCCGTGCCTCATCTTCCAAGTCCTCGACGTATTCCACGTCTACGGCTCGACAACCACAAGCTTCCGCATCCGCCCGTGGCGTGCACTCGTAGAGCATCGCCTACGCCGCACCACCGACTTCTCACTACACCCTCCGAACAGAGGGATCTTCGACACTGTCCGACAGGCCCTCGACGAGAATGAACGAGGGAATCGCAGGAGGAGGATAGCCCGCCCTACTATTCGTACCTTGTAGCACACGACGACCTGAAGAAGGCATCGATAAATCGATTGATTTCGTGCGTGACCATTGCCCACCATTTCCGCCCCTAGTACTCGTGGAACACCTAGACCCGACCCCGACTTCGACAACGACGAACGTGTCCCTGAGGCACACCATGCAGGAACCCCAGACACCGACCTCTCGCACACCTCGATCGACGAAGAAAACTTCCCCATCTTCACTGCAGATCTCGTTCCTGCAGGATTCCGACTTGCGCCTGGCAGACAATATCTTACCGCACGAACCCACACCGACGAGTACGACGTTCTCTGGTACTGGACACGTGATCTCTGTCCAGTTTTCAAGTGGCTCGATCACCCTCACCTAGGAGACGCGTACCTACATAGGCACGACTTCATCGCGGCCGAAACCCTCCAATGCGCCGCACAAGCCCTATCCCGTGCTCAGTCTCGTGCATCCAACCCTTCCCAACCACCGACAAGACCGCCAACCTGCCTCCGATCCATCATGGTTGGCACACCTCCACCCACATCCATCGCCGGACCAGCATTCCGGCCGACTAGCATGCGCCCTACGGAGCGCATCGAGGAAGAACGGCCGCAACCTAGACCTGCGGCACCCGCAGCCACCCGGAGCACCACTCGGGTGGTCGAAGAGCTCGAACGACAGAGCAACCCCGCCGAGGATGGTGAGACAGAGACTGTCACCGACACCGGCAAGATGGGCAGCACCCCCAAGCTGTTCAAGGACGACCGCGATGACGCACGTAACTACCGCACGTGTTGCATGATGCACTTCATGTGCAACCCAAAGACGTTTAAAACGGACCTGAGCCGTATTAACTTCTTCTGCCAGAACATGGACGGCGACATGTCCAAAAAGTGGGCCACCTCCGTCCTCGAGGAGGTCATGGAAGACCACCTCAGCCGGACCTTCCTGCCGCGGTGGTCGCTCACGCGCGTCTTCGAGGCGTTCGTTGCGCAGTTCTCCCCGGTCGACGAGGAGACCAAGGCCCAGGCAGAGCTCGAGGAAATCAAGCAAGGCAAGGACACCGCGGCTGACTATACGCTGCGGTTTAACGTGATGGCCAAGCGGGCCGGATACAACGAGCGCGCGGCGCTCAGATTCTATCACAAGGGGCTGAACGCCAACCTGCGTAGCAAGGTCGACGCGAGCGAACCCTCGTGCATCGCCACCCTGGGAGAGTACCAGGAGGTGGCAAAGCAGAAAGACGAGATGTGGCGACGCAAGCGCGTCGAACACCAAGTATGGGGCAAAGGTACGCCCTCCGCCAAACGCTCGAGCAATGACGCTGGCACCACCTCACAGGAAAAGCGGCCGGTCAAGATCGCGGCGATCACGAGTGGCAGGAATGGACGTCCAGGGAAGCTCACCGAGCTGGAGCGTGAGTACCTGTGCAACAACGGCGGCTGTTTCTTCTGCCGCAAGATTGGGCACGTCATACGCGACTGCCCCAAGCGCACTGCGGCGGGAATACCGGTGTGTGAACCAGGCCCCTCGCCGACGGTGCGAGCGGCCAAGGTCGAAAAGGATGTCGACGAGGTGGAGGCCCTGGTAGCGCGCATCAAGGCGCTTGGAGGAGGGGCGATGGACCGGGCTAGCAAGGCGCTAGGCCCAGTGGATTTTTAGACGGTCCTCGCTCAGCGTCGTCGCGTAGGACCCCGTTTTCGGCTCGGCATAAGGACTTTACCGGTGTACTATCTCGTGAGCAGCCAATCATATCGATCAAGGTCTCTGCTACTCGCAATGCACAGACCCCGTCCATCAAGCTCCGAGAAAAGTTCATCGGTAAAATAACCGGCCGACAAATCGACGTCTCCGCTCTACAAGACAGCGGAGCAGAAGGAATTCTGATTGATGACAAGTTCGTCAAAACATATCGGCTGACGACTAGACCATTGGCACGACCCATTCCCGTCAAAAACGTAGACAGGACAGATAACGGAATGGGATCGGTGCATCAATCGACCACTCAATGGCTGCGTGTATACTCAGACAATGGCAGCTCTTACCATGAAGAAGACGTCGAGATGTACGTCGCTGACCTAGGCGACCAGGATGTCAGTCTCGGAACCGACTGGCTGCGGAAGCACAACCCAGAAATTGACTGGCAACAGGATCGCGTCGACATGACACAATGCCCGCCGGACTGCTGTCTCGCAGATCCACCTGTCGTACGGCTACAAACGGAACAGTCGACCCCCCCGAAGCCACCACCAGTCACATGCGAAGAAGTAGACGACGAGGACAATGTCCCATCTGTTCGCCATACGACATTTGACAGCGACACCTTTGACACGGAAACCCAGCATCAGACGCCTTCAGCCCAGCTAACCCCCAACGACGCCCCGTCAACACCAAGGGACCCACCAATCTTGGTTCCCTGGGTGCTAGAGGGCTTACGACTTGCCAGGATCATCCTGAATATCGCCACCTGCACGGTCGAGGAAGGTGACGTGATCCTGTATACGGAAGACTATACGGAAGACCCAGATGAGTTGTCCATCCCTGTACGCGCCGGTTCCACCAAGTCACAACAACTGGCAGAGGCAGCCCTAGCCAAGCAGAAGGTCAAGACATTCGACGAAATGGTTCCTGAACAGTACCGCAACTTCACCGAGGTCTTCGACAAGGTTGCCTCCGAACGTCTCCCGGAACGAGGTGTCTGGGATCACGCCATCGACCTTAAGGATGACTTTATGCCCAAACCCTGCAAACTGTACCCGCTGTCGCCCGTTGAACAGACCGAATTAGACAACTTCCTCAATGAACAGCTGTCTAAAGGCTACATTCGGCCGTCCAAGTCACCCATGGCAAGTCCCTTCTTCTTTGTTAAAAAGAAGGACGGACGACTACGACCCGTCCAGGATTATCGACACCTCAACTCCGGCACCATAAAGAACGCATACCCGCTCCCACTCGTCAACAAGATCATCGATAAGCTCAAGGGAGCTCGGATCTTCTCCAAGGTCGACATCTGCTGGGGTTACGAGAACATCCACATCAAGGAAGGCGACGAGTGGAAGGTCGCGTTCAGGACGAACCGTGGCTTGTTCGAACCATTGGTAATGTTCTTCGGCCTAACAAACTCCCCGGCGACATTTCAGGCAATGATGAACGAAGTCTTCAAGGACCTTATAGCTGAAGGTGTAGTCATCATTTACATGGACAATATACTGGTATTCACAGACACCGTCGAGTGACACCGGGAAGTGATGCGACAAGTCCTGCAGCGACTCCAAGACAACGACCTTTACCTCAAGCCGAAGAAGTGCCTCTTCGAACAAACGGAAGTAGAGTTCCTTGGTCTTGTCGTCTCGCACGACAACATTGCAATGGATCCGATCAAACTAGGCGGTATCAACGAATGGCCCGTTCCAACCAAGGTCAAGGAAGTACAATCCTTCCTTGGATTCGCGAACTTCTATAGGCGTTTCATCAAGGACTTCTTGACCATAGCGCACCCACTGTTCGAACTGACAAAAAAGGACACACCCTGGAACTGGTCAGAAGATTGCCAAGCCGCCTTCTTGCAGCTTAAGGACGTGGTCACCTCGTCACCCGTCCTGTTAATGCCTGACCACGGGAAACCATTCCGAATCGAGTGTGACGCCTCCGACTTTGCTACGGGTGCTGTCCTCAGTCAAGAGGGTGAGGATAGCCAATGGCATCCTGTCACATATTTGTCCAAGTCCTTCAACCCAGCCAAACGAAACTACGACATCTTCGATAAGGAACTCCTCGCCGTCATTCGCGCACTCGAAGCCTGGCGACATCACCTGAAAGGGGCCCAGCACATGGTGCAAATCTTCACGGACCACAAGAACCTCGAGTACTTCACGCAGTCGCAGAAGCTTAACCGCCGACAAGCTAGGTGGTCCTTGTATCTGTCCCACTTCGACTTCGAGCTTCACCACAAGCCCGGCAGCACTAACTGAGCGGACAGCCTGTCTCGGCGGCCGGACCATTTGGAAGGAGTCGACAATGACAACGAGGGGAAGGTCCTCTTCCACGTGCGAGCAGTGAAACCAACGGACATCGACGACATCCGGGAGCGCATCCGAACCTCGAAGACCATAGACGACGAGGTACTGCAAGCGCTCACAGTCATTAACGAAGACGGACCCCCATCACTGAGTCGTACTCTTGGTGATTGGGAGCAACGAGATGGGCTCACGCTCTATTGAGGGAGGATATACGTACCCAACAACGTGGAGCTGTGAAGAGACATAGTTTGCCTTTGCCACGACACGCCCAGCACAGGACATCCGGGACGTTTCTGAACGCAGGAACTGGTAACACGCGACTTCTGGTGGCCAGGCCTATCCGTCTTCGTCCGAGAATACGTCAAAGGCTGCGCCATCTGTCAAGTCACCAAGAACCTCACCCATCGGCCATTGATCCCCCTGTTACCAAACCCAATCCCCGAACGGCCATTTCAGACGTTGACAACAGATTTTATCACTGACTTACCAGAATGCAAGGGGTTCGACTCGATAGCCGCCTACATCGACCGAGGTTACAAGATGGTTTACCTGGTGCCCATGAACAAGACCATCGACAGCCTGGGGTCAAGCGACCTCTTCATGTGCTACGTCTTCCCCCACACCGGCCTGATAGAACAGCTCATTTCAGATCGAGGTCTGCAATTCGCGAGCGCCACTACACAAGAGCTTCTGAAACAACTGGGCATCAAGTCCTCGCTCAGTACGGCCTACCACCCTCAAACAGACAGTCAAACGGAACGCTTCAACCAGGAGCTCGAACAGTACCTGCGAGCCTTCTGTAATCATCGACAGGACGACTGGGTGGATTGGCTGCCTATCGCGCAGTTTGTTCACAATTCGCGCGTTCACTCAGCTACGGGTAAGTCACCCTTCGAACTGTTATACGGGTTCACTCCGTGTTTCTACCCAGAGTTCACGACCAAATCGGACTTCCCCGCCTTAACCGAATGTCTCGAACGCCTCAACGATATCCACGAAGAAGCCCAGGCCAGTCTGCGAATGGCCATGGACGTCATGCACGACCAGCACGGCGACTCAAAAGCGATCTATGTTCCATTCAAAGTCGGCGACAAGGTCTACCTGGAAGGAAAAAACATCCGCACGACCCAGCCCAAAGCTAAGCATGGAGCTAAGCATTGGGGACCATTTGCGATCATCGACGTTCTAGGCCCTCTTACTTATCGACTCGACATCCCCAAGTCCTGGAAACGTATCCACCCAGTATTCCATGCCTCGATCCTCACACCCACAATCGACACCAACGCCCACGAACCAAACTACCTCGAACCCCCCCCAGAACTGATCGACAACGAGGAAGAATGGGAGGTCAAGATTGTTGACGGAGAACCAGTCGGACGAGGGTTTAACTACCTCGTCCATCACATCGGCTATTCGGACACCGAGAATCGTTGGACTCCCATGAGCCAGCTCAAGAACGTGAAGGAAGCCATCGCTGAGTACCACAAGCGTCACCCCTTTGCACCCAAACCGCAGAACCTCGCTCAGTTTTTATCAGGGAAAGGCAAACCCGCACCTAAACGTGCTCCCGGCATAAGCACATCCTAAGAGGGGGGTAATGTTACGGTTTGACGCCTCACTGACCCTATCGGCACCACACCATAACCTCAGCACACGCCCTAACATCGGCACAGAATGCATCGGATGACTCACCAAATGTGCGCCTCAATAGACGCACGTCACTTCGACAAGCGCATGCCTCGCAATAAGCATGCACCTTCCATAGAAGCGCCTTGTCAGCGCATATCTATAAGCGGCCCAGACTCCAGTCAGCGACAACGACTAACCGGCATCAGTCACAGCCTCGGCCTTACTCATCACCTTGGCAATAACTCATGCTTAGTCGCCATCCTATTGTTCCTCCGCTTACATAACTGTCTTGTGCACGGATCATGTCTTAGTATATAAGGACCCCCTGTCTCCCTGTATCTCCCTAGCTCGTCCACTTGTACCCCAAGTGACTCGCAATCGACCACTTCTCTCGCTCTCTCCGCTCTCCCGTCCTCACCATCCGCCTCAACCTCGCCCTTGTTACTAAGTCCGTGCAGCCCGGGGGCTCCCACTCGCTAAGTCCTGACAGTCTTGACGGATACGCCCCGCGGCGAAGGTGAACTGGTCGACGTCGGAAAAGTCGGCAAATGGATTGATAGACGCAGCTTTGATGTTCAAGAACCCGAGGTCCCAGTCGATGGTGATGCGGGCCACTAAGCGAGGGTGAGCATGTGCAGGGCAGGGTAAGGGGAGCTCGTCCAAATGTCAGGACTTAGCAAGCGGAAGCCCCCGGGCTGCACGGACTTAGTGACGATGGTGGAAGGTTGAGGCAAGCGGTGGGAGAAAGGGAGAAGAGCGATGAGTTGCGAGTCACTTGGGATTACAAGTGGACGAGCTGGGGAGTTACACTGGAATCGAGACTCCTTATATACCGATACATGGTCCGTGCGCGAGACAATAATGTAAGCGGGAGAACAATAAGGGGAACGACTAAGCATGAGTCATTGCCAAGGTGATGACTGATGCCGAGGCTGTGACTGATGCCGATTAGTCGTCGCTGATAACTGGAGTTCGGGCCACTTATAAGCATGTGCTGACAGGGTGCTTCTATGAGGGGCGTGCGCTTGTCAACGTGGCGCGCGTCTGTTGAGATACGTGTTTAGCGAGGCATTCGATGCGTTTGAGCCGATGTTGGGGCGTGTGCCGTGGTTAGGGTGTGGCATCGGTGGTGTAGGTGAGGCGTCAAACCGTAACAGCCGGTTCTCGGCCTTCTGCTTTCGAGCTAGGCAATAGGTATAAAGGCAGCTTGCGAGCAAGCTCTCACAAAGCCCGCTATATCTCCTCTGTCATCCCACAGTTTTACACGGCCACTCTGCTCTGGGGGAGCCCGTTGCAGGTTTCATTTATGATTGGCAAGGTGCATCTCCGGCCTCTTAATTGGCATAGTTGTACTGATGTTGTTAATAGTAGAGTGAGCCAATCTTTTGGCCAGCCCGAGGCCGCTTTATCCTATTGTTCCGCATAGCAACAGCCGTTGCAAGATAGCTTTTGTCGTGCGTATCCCCTCCTTCTCCCGCAAAGGGTTGTCATGCAAATTTCCCCTCATATAAGGGACACTGCAGCCATTCGTACCAATCCAGTTAGCAGAGTGTGCTGAAGAGGGGTTCAGGAGGGTCATAGCTGGGGATAGTAGTGTACAATAGAACGGTAACAGCTGATACAAGTAGTCTGTAATCAATCATGTACTGATAGTTTTGTAAAATTTTAAAATGCTATTTTTTTTCGCTAATCTTGCTTTATGAAAGGTAGTGATCTTCAGCTTTGCAGCTTAGCACAGTTTAGACCAAGGGCTCAGTTCAGCTTACTAGCAGCTTAGGAGATTTAGGATATTCTGATGTCTAATTAGCTGCTAATTTAAAATCATAATATGGTGGGGGTGCCTAATGCTAAGCTAAGCAGGTTTAGCACTAATTAGGGTTATTATCGCTAATTAGGTCTAATACAGCATGGGGGATTTTCCTGATGACCGGGCCCGATTCTTCCCCCGTGAGGACCGCATGTGTCCAGAATGCAACGTCCTACAGTCACGCTCTCACATCCTCAATCCATGCCCATGCTACGCTAGCATGCGCTGGCCGAACTTCTTCGAATTCCTCAAAAACTCCAGCAGCCCGGGCGACGAACTGTATCGCTTCTGCAAGGATAACCCCTCCGTGTTCACGTTCGAGGACACCCCTCCCACCAGTGCCCTCTGTGACGGCATCTTCCTCTTCCTGGACTAATGCGGCCCAACCTCGCGCCCGTACTCACACGTCCCCCCGTGTCCTGTTCTGTCTGCCTCGTACGGTACCTTAGCACAGGTGCTTGCACCCTTCCGCGGTCTGGCGCACTTCGTTACGGTACAGCCTGACACGTCTCATCCCGGTCCCTTACTTCCTCGGTTTCTGTTTCGGTGCGGCCCTGGCTTCATGCTGCCGCCTGTACCACTGCCAGCAATCACCCCTTATTACTGATGAAAAAGTCCTTGCAAAAGGCCAGAAAATGTTCACCTTTTCCACGCATTTTTCCTGTGA
>MU273932.1:0-16170 GCA_022160365.1 Vararia minispora EC-137 | reverse complement strand
TGCGCGCTCTTCCCGCGCCCCGCTTTCCTTATCGGGTCCCGCCCTTTGCTGCATCAGGAAACACCCGCGCCCCGCGCCCTCTGCCCTGGCCTTCGCGCCCCTGTCCCCGCCCGCCTCCCGCCGCACCCCACGGACGCAAGCATGACTCGACGCTCACGGGTCTCACTGGAGACGGTCTGCGCCCGCGCTGCGGGGGTCTCGCCCTCCCATCCGCGGACGCCGGACGTCGGCTGCGCGCCGCCTAGGGCGCGCGAGTCACACGCCGTGTGTCCCATCAGAGGTGCCACAGGCTGGAGCCCGCCCCGCCCCATCAGCCGTGCTTCTCTTCGCACACAGGCCGCGTACATGGTTACACGGCATTCTAAATGTGGCCCTCTCTTTCGCAGGCCCGCACCCCTAAATTCACGTGTCATCGGTGGGGACGTGTCGGACCCGCACCGCTGGTCTACATGGCACAATCTCACACAGGCGTAAGCGTCTGTCGCGATGGCGGGTGCCGGCGCTTGCCGAACGTCAAAGCTGCACCATACCACGCCACCCCGTGTCGCCTGCACGCACCAACCGTGCACACATGCGCTTCCTGCGGCAGTAGAAGGCGAAGTAGAAGGTGCGCTTGTGCTCAGTCGTCGAAAAGTCCTAAGACTTTGCCTTCGACGTTCACAGCACTGGGTTTTCCTTCCATAAGGATCCAATGAGAACAACGGGTGAAAAAGATCTTATGAGCAATAGACGAAATCCCCGTTACAAAGTCCAGGAGGACCTAAGGTATATCTGTCAGCTTGACACACCGTCGGCTATCGCGCCGCCGTCCCATAAGCACAACGGCGGTGGCAAAGTGTCAAGACCCGCTGCGTCAAACGGCGCCGCAGCGCGTCTGCGTCTTTATTCCGAAGGCGGGATATGCGCTCCAAAGGTGACAGGTCGCATGTCAGCGCGGCGCGTGGAGAGAAATAGAATGTACCGCACGCCGAGCGGGCGACGAGTTCCCGTGAGACGGAAGAAAAGCGTACCTAGGCAGGGGAAGTTGCCGGTAGCTACTGCTCCGGAGCATGCCCACCCGTCCGGCGACGATCAGCACGGAAGGGCACGCCAAGCAAAGTGGCGAGCCGCGAAAGAGTGGCTTGATGGAAGGGCGAGTGGCGAGGCGTGAAAGGAAATTCATTACAGTAAGCACGGACAAACTCTCGACGGCATCGCTTATTACAACGCGACGTGCGATCACGTCGATCAGTAACCCTGTTTGAGGTTGGAAGCTCTACATTCATGCTGCTGTGCAAAAATGAGGAAGGATGCAGTCTCTTTCTGGACGGTCGCCGTTCCTTCCCAGGGGAAGGGGCTTTTGACGCACAGCAGCATCAAAGCGTCAAGGGTCTCGCGGTTCTAGCGTAGCCTCTTGGACTCCAGGGGTGAAGGCTAACTGACGATGCCATGCGGGACCTTCACAGAGCGCGCACAGGCAGGGCAAGTAAGGAACAGTTTCCGCGTATCCTTCCATTCTTCCTCGTAGAGCCAAAATCCCGCATGAGGCGGCGTCGGGAGGAAACGAAGATACCAGAAAAAGGTGAGGGGGGGCAAAGAGTGCGTGATGCAAGCGAGCTAAAATCCCGTATTGGCGGTGTCGGCCTGAATGGGGGGAAGAAGGTGCCAGAAAAGGGTAATAGAGGGCAGAGAGTGCGCGACGGAAATGGAAAGAGCGGCCTCGTCGTCTCTCGAATTTCCATGTTTGCGCGCGCGCCAGACTGCGAGACTGCCGCTCGGCGAGTGACGCTAGCTCCCGAGTCCAGATCGTCCGTCCTGTGCAAAATAGACGGTGCGTTTCGGTCCTGGGAATGAGAGGGGTGTGCGAAGGAAGGAGGAGCGGAGTCGTGAGCGCGAGCGCGAGATGCCGGTTTTGTTCGTATGTCGGGTAGGCCGATAGGGAGCATTATGTGCCCAGAGACGGAGCGACTCATGGGATGTCCAGTTAGGAAGACACAATGTTACTTTGAAAATATTTGACGCTCGAACCACGGTGCGGGGGTCCATCCTTGCGGGCAGTATACGTAGGTGGCTTCTCGATATCAGCTCCGTTCAAAATCTGTTGCTATTCCAGATGGACATCGCTGCGAGCGTGTCGTCCTGTGTCGTCGCGGAGGTTGCTGGCCATACCGAACGTGGAGATGTGATGCGTTAGCGGCCACATGCATCCCGATGAGCAAAATAGATTGTTTTTCTCATCAATCGTGAATGTTTCTGGACCGTAGAAAGTAGCCAAAGTACATGGTTCATTTCAGACCAGGGCAGGCTGGACGAGACGATGAAGATCGACAGTTTACACCGCTCCGTCGATCCGATCACGTGGAATAAAATGTCACGTGTATGTATCCCAACGTGTTCACCTCAGCGTCAGCGCGCAGCGACTCATTCGGCTTGCTTGCGTTTCGCGCCCTTACACTCTTTCTCTCATCATGGCTTGGTTTAGCGGATGGTTCAAGAAGGTGCGCTCTCCGTCCTCGCGTCGGTGACTGACTAACGATCTTTTTCTGCTTAGCCGGAACCAGAAGACTACGAAGAGGTGTTGTCGGCTCTCAAGGTTGACATTGAGAAGCGCAGGACGCGTTTGAGCGAGATACGCCTTCGCGAAAGGCGTGCCACTCTCTTGACGACGCTCTATGCACTGGCTGCTTGGGGTGTCTATGTCAGCTTGTGGTATATCGACGCGCTTCCGCGATTTGGCTTCTCCAGGAGCGTAGAGCACGCGCTCAAACTCGCGCTGGCTTTCCTGGGTCCGATCTTGTGCGTGGCATGCCCCGCCGAGGTTTTCTTTTAAACTCATATACTCCTAGCGTCCTTCTCAACCGAAGACTTGTGCAGCTATGGTACACGCGGAAAGGGGACGCGGAAGGTGCGTGCATGACTGGCAGTTCACCGCCACGTCTTGACGTCATCGGGTAGAGAAGAGCCTGAAACGCCTGTATGCCACGCAGCAGGCTAAGATTGAAGAGATTAAGAAGAAGACGAACTACTACCGCACACGCGACATCATCCAGAAGTACGACGAGGCGCCGTCCAGCGCCTCGTCTCCTTCCCCTGCGCAGCGTCCACCCCAACAAGGTGTTCCACGCCAACCTGTTCCACCCGTCACGCCCCAGCGATCGCAGCGCCAACCCGCTCCCGCAGCTCCTAATGGCCTCCAGACCCCTCTTCGCCCTACCTTGCAGACACAGCTCAATCGTGCGCACTATATTTCCCTTCGTTGCTCGGATGCCGAGTTTGACGCCGATTCACTAGCTTCACCCCCGCAACCGCTCCCTCCCCCGCGAAAGCAATGGTTTGACAAGCTCGCGGATGCAATCCTAGGAGACGATGACGCGCCGTCGGCCTCTGCCTCTCGCTACGCGCTGATCTGCCAAAAGTGCTTCGCGCACAATGGGCTGGTGAAGGAAAGCATGTGGGAAGACGCCCGTACGTAGCATGCTCCGTTCTCCCCTGCGCTTCTGCTGATTTGTCCGTGCGCAACAGAGTACGTTTGCCCGAAGTGCGGGCACTTTAACCCCTCCCCTCGTTCCCTAAAGTCGGGTACAAAGTCACCTATCAATCCCACCGGTGGTCCCTCTCCGGCTCCACACACTCATTCATCCCCCGTAACCCCTCCGTCCAATAATTCGGCGCCCCGCCAGCGGCCCACCCCAGGCCCATCCAACCTTCGTCATGTTTCCTCGCCGACGGACTCTTCTTCGCAAGAGACGACCCCGACTGAAGGGAACGAAGGTGCGAGTATGGATGTTGACTCGTAGCTCTGGTGGATGTTCGCTGTCTGTCTGGTTTCTTAGTGCTCGAGTCTCGACGAGATGTATTTCTCTCAGGTTATCTTTGTCTCCATGTAATCAAGTTTGTTAGGGCGCAGCCCTTGTTCAACTGCCCGCCTCGTAGCGATGTTCTCAGCGCCCCTTGAGGGCGCGCAGTCGCATCTTCGCAACTACGCTCGATGTATCGAAAGCGGCGGCTGGCTGTAGAACCTTGTCCCACAAGGAGCGGGGTCGTCAAGGTCTTCGGGACCGTCATTCCGCACCGACGCTTCTCTCCCCGAGACCCCTTAATGCACAGTTAAGGCCGGCCTGCTGGCAGTTCCTGCTTGAGCATAAGCTCTGCAGCCGCGCGGCAAACACGGAACAGCGCCCAAGATAAGCTGCTTCCTACAGTGATGGTGCATCTTCGCCCGCCCCGACCAGCTGCTAGTCCCCGCGCGCACTCGCTACATATGGACATCCTTGTTGTCTCAGTCCCGACCCCGCGCCCATCCGGCGCGCCGGCTCATTAGTGTGCACCGGGCCCTTCGTACTTCCTAATCGATGTACTCCCCAGCGGCCAAAGCTACGTCCAAGCCGATCGTATGTCCTATGTCTTTTGGCATGTACAGGGCGGAAGGCATAGTGGGGAGCGTCTGGCAGATCAGATGCTTCAGCCGCCTGCGCAAGCTGTCTGTCTGTCGAGCTCAGCTGCGAACAACTTCCTCTGATGTTTGTCCGCATTTGAGGCAATGTATCGAAGATTACCGCACACCGGAGGCGTGGCCTCAAATACTCTTAGACTTGGATGCGGAATTTCTCTCCCTCTACCTCAATCAAAGGCACCAGCATGAACAAGCGCCGCTTCCACCCAAACCGGCGGTGAGTCTTGCCGAATTTGGCCTTATGTGATCTTAACGTCCGGGAGACACGGTAAACTTGATACCGCTCAGAGGCTGCGACTGTGCCTGACAGTCCTGGCGGTCGTACCAAGCCGTGTGGTACCTGGACGTCAAGGCTGTTAGTTGCGGGAGAGGAGAGGAAAGAAACGAAACGAACTAAATGACAAGTTCACGAGTCTGGTACCTAACCGGTTGATAAAGGACATTGGCTCTGCAAAACAAGAGAGGAGCGAATTGAGACGAATCTGGCCAACGAATCTACGAATCTCTAGTCCAAACCCTCTCTAGACGTGAAGCCCGTTAGGGCTTAGTAACGACGGGGGAGAAGGACGAACCTGGACAGTGATCTAATGGTAGGGCACCTTGCCGCACTAGCAACCCGCCAATAGATATGAAGCACACTGAAGAAGTCGCGGGAGTAAATAAAACGAGACGGGCTCGCCAGCGTCGCCGATACCGTTCTTGTCGTCGCGACGCCTAGGCCATGGCGGTGGGGTAGAGGTGGGTGTAGGGGAAGTGCTGCTTGATGCGGGGCCAGAGCCACCGCATAGGAGTAGCATAGGTCACGTACGACGTCTCCGTCCTGCCAGTACCGCCCGTAAGAAAGCCACCTATACGGCCAAGTCCATCGACGATGATTGACCCGGAATCACCGGGGACTGAAAGTACCCCAGATTTGCGATCATAATTGTAGATAGTCCACTCCATCGATTCTTGACTGGTAACGTCATCGCGAACGAACGAGAAAGTTCCCGTCGCTCGTCCGATGGTGATATCGGTAGCGTTCCTTTTCTTGATGACGAGCAGACAAGCCTCGTTGTCGTGATCGAGCACATCGAGGTCGCGCATACGCCCTTCGGTGATAATATCAAGGAAAAGGAGACGACTGTTGGGGTATTTGAAGGTCGGCTTGTCGTTGTCGCAAGAATGCTAATTAAAGTTCGTGGAAATTAAAATGATTATATAAACAATAATCCACGTCTATTTTTATCGTGCAGATGTCAGATAGTCTCCGCACCTTAGTGTAACCATCAGACTAAACGACCCAGATTGAAACGCGCCAAGATCGACGAAATTTCCTTTGAAAGCGTCCTTGAACTTGGGACCGTCAAGCTCAAGCGTGCCCCAGTCTTCGATGAAGCCTTCGGGACCGACGTCAAAGGCGATGGCAGGGGAGGAGCGGATGTAGCCGATGGTGCGCTGGCAGGCCTTGCCCCACTCCATCTTGACCTACTCCGTCTTGACCTCGTTATAGGACTTCTCGAGATCTTCAATCGCTTCGCCTCGGCCAACTTGAACAAGTCTCGGAGCTTCTCGTCTCTATAACGTCATCCTCGTCATCCCCACTCGCCCTCTCCTCCAACCTCTTGATCTGCCCCTCGTAAATCGCGGCCATGATACCGTGGCGGCCGATACGCATCTCGATGGAATTGAGAAGCCTGTCGAGAGCGCGAGTGCCGAGCAACTGGGCATTCTTGCGAGGCGCACCGGCGCCAGCGAAAACGTAGTCGTCGTTGGTTTCCCCGTCCGCCTTGAGGAGGACGTGGTGACAGGTAAGAACCAGCACCTTGTCGCTGTCGCCAGCCTCAGCGAAGCAGAGGGCCATGGTGCCCTGGGCGTCGGGTCGGTCAGAGACAACGATGGGGAACCCAAGGGTGGGAGTAAGGGGACTGCGAACATCCACGGTGGCGCTGAGGTCGGAAACGGAGCGAAGAAGCGCTGGGCCGACCGACCACCTGGATATGGACTCACGGTACTCGACCTCAACGTCGACGTGTCGAAGCCCTTTAAAACCCTAAGCCGCCTCGTCTCCTTCCCCCGCCGCCGCGGCAGGGTGTCCCACGCCAGCTTGTTCTGCCTGTCACGCCCGAGCGACCACAGCGCCAACCCGCTTTTGCAGCTCCTAATGGTCTTCAGACACTCCCACAGTCGTTCCCCCCCGCAGAAGGAATGGTTTGATAAGCTCGCGGATGCGATCCTAGGAAACGATGACGCGTCGTCGGCCGCGGCGTCCCGCTACGCTCACGCACAATATTTAATGGGCTGGTGAAGGAAGGCATGTGGGAAGACACCCGTATGTGGCACGCCTCGCTCCCTTCTGCGCTGCTGCTAATATGTCCATGTGTAACAGAATACGTTCGTCCGAAATGCGGGCATGTTAACCCGTCCTTTTGTTTCCTGAAGTCGGGTGTAAAGTCGCCCATCCGTCTCGCTTGTGGTCCCTCTCCTGCTCCACACATTACTCCGTCTCCTACACTCCCTCCGATCAACAATTTTTTGGCCTCCGTCGGCGGCCCACTCCAGGCCCACCCAACCTTCGTCACGCTTCCTCGCCGACAGACTCTTCGCAAGAGACACTCCCATCTGAATGGAATGATGGTATGATCACCGTTTGTTCGCTTTCTTGGTACTCGAGTCTCGACGCGATGTATTTCTCTCAGGTTGTCCTTTGTTTCCATGTAATCAAGTCTGTCACGGCGCCGCCCTTGCTCAACTGCGCGCCGAGTAGCAATGTTTTACCGCCCTTCGAGGGCACGTAGTCGCTCCTTCGCAACCGCGGTTGATGTGTCAAGCGGCGGCTGGCAATGGAACCTCGCCCCACAGGCAGCGCGGTCGTCAAGGTCTTCGGGACCGTCATTCCGCACCTCCGCTCGGGAAAGCACCGACGCTTCTCTCTCCGAGATCCCTTAATGCACCGGCCCGCTGACGGCTCCTGCTCAAGCGCAAGCTCCGCAGGCGCGCGGCAAACAGGGAGCAGCGAACTATGTGCCTGAGATAAGCTGCTTACTACTGTACACGAGCGACGGCGCCACCCGCCCCCGCGCGCACTCGCTACATATGGACACCCTTGTTGTCTCGGTCCCGACCCCGCGCCCATCCGGCGCGCTGGCTCATTAGTGTGCACCGGGCCCTTCGTACTTCCTAATCGATGTACTCTCCAGTGGCCACGGTCATGCTCATGTCGACCGTCCAGCGCCTTCTGGAGTGCACAGGGCAGAAGGCATGGTAAGGTCCAGTCGATCAGATACTTCAACCGTCCGCGGACGCTGTCTCTCTATGGGGCCTTGCTGCGAACAACTTCCTCTGATGTTTGTCCGCATTCGAGGCGATGTATTAAAGGTTACCGCACGCTAGAGGCGTGGGCCCGAGATACCGTAATTTCTGAGTAGGGGCCCGAGCCCGGTATCCCGTTCCCGACGCGCGGGTCCTGTGCCGCGCTCAGTGCGCGACTACCACGTCGGGGAGAAGGGGGGCGTGCGTGTGAGCGTGTCCAGCACCCCTGCCATCGACGGAGGTCCATGCGCTCGTTACGGGACTTTCTCTCTCAGCAAGCGCTGATCCGCAATGTTTCCTATGATGGAAATGTCTTGCGCTTGAAAACACACCACGTCTGCGTCGCTCGGCGATTATCGCGGCCTAAGATATTGTCGTCAGCTGCTCTGCAACGTGGAAGCATGCAGTGCTGCATTGCGTCATGCCCTGCTCGTCGGCCTCATTTCCTGCTCCCAGTCCGCCGCATGCACGCCGGCTGGTTTTCCGCCTCGCGTAGAGGGCGTGTCGTCGAAAGTCGAGTATATCACTGTGAGTCGGACCCATGACGCCTGCGATTCACTCATCGCCGCCCCACTATTCTCCCTAGGTTGAGCTCCCCTCGTAGGCATTCGTAATTTAGGAGCCAGGCTCGGCGGCATGTTTTATGCTCCACTCCGTCCGCAGTAGAACTCTTCTACTACCGCCCCAGTCTACACGCAGTTCGTTCACAACCTTATCTCAATAGTCGCTCAAAGTATGTCTACTCTCCCCCATCTTTCAGGTGGCGAAATTTACCCCGGTTGATAGGCTGATCGCGCGGACAGGGGCTCTGTGAATACGAGGCCCTGTCGATGAAGTCACGTCCACTGTACTTTGCCTCTTTAGCGTTGGGAGGCATAGAATCCATCGATATCCGGAGCGTATTCCCGCTAAGCTGTGCACTCGTGTTTATGCAATTTGGCAATTTTCACGCGACATTATTCATTTTGTGGCGCCGCTCTCGGATTCTCGGACAAGATGAGCGGAGGTTTCTATTTAGCGACTGGCGGGCTTAGCCGGTCGTCGCAGCGTATATCTTCTGCAGGCCGTGCCGTTCCACGCGATACGCCACGTTCTACATCGCCTGCCCTTGCGCTGACATACCGACTCCGGACCCCCGAATGATAGTCTAGCCTATCGTCGAGAAAGAATGGAGCCTTATTGCGGGTAAAGCAGCCCCGCTGTATTGTCCCCTTGCGCTCAGATTTAATTTCCTGGAAATGAAAGGCAACGCGATTTTACTGGTCTAGACCCGCAGACAGTGCCGCTAGGCGTGTGGCGGTCTCATCGCCTGGTGCAGTGCGGAGGGAGGGGACGGAGTGAAGGTTCTGCTGCTGATGTTCTATGTGAGTTTTCCTTCGTCTGTCATCCTAGTGCGTTTACGATGGCACAGACGCTGTCTCTCGAACTCCACCTGCAATTCGGCTGCTCTGACAGGAAATTTTGAGACGACGCTGCGGGGACGAAGGGAACGTATGTCCATGTTTCCCGACGGGACAAGACTATCATCAAGGTGCTGGAATTTTTAACAATGCACGATCCCTCCAGACCCCATACTTAAACCTATAGTCAATTCGCCCGACTGTACCCTCAACCTTTTGCATGAGGATTTTACCTTTGCACTACTGTGGATGTCCTACCTTTCTATAAACCGTCAATGACACCGTTTGATGCGATTTCTATGCTATATACGAGCTTCTCGGAGCATATGATATAACCCATTAGGCCTCGGTGGCGAGTAAGACCTCCTATTTACCTCCGCCAGCTATCCCTCCGTGGACAGCCGATTTCGATCCTTTAACCAGACATCGCGTTTTTACCCGCTCTTAAGCACAAGAGCTCTTGACGGCCAAGGTTCGTCACCCCCTAAATACAGATAAATGTACAGTTTCTCAGTTTTTCGACCTAACCGCACTGCAAGAACGGGTTGACGCCATAGAATACGTGACGCAGCCTGTGTCTTGATTATGGACGCCCGGTGTCTGGCTGTTAGGTAGACGTTGGCCCGAACTGGATACAATCTTTGCGTTGTGTATAATGACCGACTCGGAGAACTTGAATCTGTACCCAATACACGAAATTCTTGAATGATAGAGGCCGCGCCGCTTCATGGAGGTAATTATCACGTTGTTTTTTTAGCCTTATAGTGAGAACAGACTTCTGTGACAAGGCCGATGACAGCGTGTATGTTCAACCGCAAGGAGCCGTACTATTCAACGAAGTCCTATCCAATCTTCCAATTTCTCACAGACACGAGTGAGCACGTGCTGCTCCCCTCCAGAATGTACTCGGCAGCGACCAAACCTACAGAAGAATGCACTCTCCCTGGGCGAAAGCCAGAACATAACCAATCGTAGCCGCGCAGTGAAGGGTATCAGCTAGCACGGGGCGCCCAACAGCGATCTCTAAACATCTTGAGCATTGCGCTTCCTCGCGCGGTCTGCAGTCCCCACGCCTGGGACCTGGTCGGGGCGTTGCTAGCGATCGGCCGCTAGTGTATCAGCTTCTACTTCTACTTCTACCGTTAGAACGCCTTGTCCGCCTCAGCAGCGTTATCTGCGGGCCCTGTCTGACTGAAGCTATTCTCAGCCACATGCGTATGCGCCTGACTCTCGGCGCAGCGATTAACGAGCCGTCTTTTGCGCCAGTTTTCATTTCCCACCTACATTTTCCGACGGAAATCTACGCCCAGGAGAGCAGCGTAGAGTTCTATGAAGGGCGATCATAAGCAGGGCAATGTGACGCGCACACTTGCGGCGGCACTACGCGCGGCTGGATTAATGACCGCGCTTAGAGGCTCCAGGCTTGAAAAGCACCAAGAGAAGCCGAAATCTATGAGCTGTCGGATTTCATGCGCCTTGATTATGAAGGCAGTGGCGTGGGTGGCGGGGCGGACAAGCAAGCACACCGCACGAACCAGTAGACTGTGCTTGTTCAACATCTCCGAATGTGGAACCTCTTGTGTTGTGCGTCTTGCGCGTGGTGAGAACCCAACACAGCGATCGGCGGCCGTGAGCGCGCTACGCCGTCGGCTACCCGCGCGCGTGCGTGCCACGTCCGCAGAAGACGACATACGGACCGCGGACGAACAGCGTTCGCATTGGAAGTGCGATGGGATCAGGCCGGCGTACGTCAGCGAGAAGCGGTCCCTGGGACGTGCACGTGCCCTAGTGGGAACAGGCGGAGAGTACGAGTACAAACCGGCGGCTCGGCGGGGACACGATAGCGTATCGTGTGCCCGTGAGAATCGAGTGTTGGGTCTCGTGGGCGCGCGGGTTTGTACCTTCTGGCCGCCGGCGGAGCAGGTCGTAGAATGGAGAGTGCTATCATCATGTACGCTTTTGCAGATGTCAGAGGCGCAACAGGAGCCGGAAGTAGGCAATAGCTCGGCGCGGCAATCAACTCGGGATTAGACTCGAAGGTCACGCCATAGGTTTAATGTGTCAATAGACCATAAACTATTGGAAGGCGTTGGATCCGCTATGGCACGTTCGATGTCTATGGCCGACGGGTCAGCCGTACCGCCGGGATCTCAATCGTCTCGTGGGCGTTGTGTCCGAAGAAGCCTGAAAAGTCAAGAGGCGAAGTAAATTGAACTCTTTGAGCTATTGGCGCGGGCTCTGTCTGTACGAGTGCATTACACCAGGATGGCTTCCGCAACAGGAGTTATTCCTCGTGCACTTATCCCGAGACATGAGTCACAACAGGGGGATCGACCTGGGGATCGAGAGCGGTACTCATGACGACCGCAGGTTCGCGCTGAACGACAGCGTTCGGCGGGGGAGGCGATGCGCCGAAACGCAAGAAATGCCAAATACTAAGGCCTAAGGTATGATGAAAGCCCGTCGGCTGAAGGGGGCCCAGGTTAGGCATAGGAGGCTCGTTTAATAGCGCAGATGGTGGAGCCCTTGGGCCGGAGAGTTTTGTCGAAAGCAAGGCTGGATGGCGCCGCCGCAGGCTAGGATTGACAGACAAGACATACCTTATCTGGACCCGTAGACCACGCTGGACCTACCTAACGCACTATTCAGATGTGAAAGCGGGGGCAGTCGAGAAAGGGCCCAACCCCGGCGATCAGTCCGGACGTGGGAGTTTTGAATTTTACTCTGAGCAAAGCAAGCGTATTACGTTCCAGTACCGAGCCAGGAGAGACGATATATTAGATTAGAGGTTGCGAGGTTCCAGTGGAGATCAGCAGGGGCTAACTTGGATGCGATGGGCAAGTGAGATGTTGTGGGAGATGGTGAGGACGGATGGAGGGCCTGGGGTCGGGAGTAGTAGGAGAAATCGGAAAATATGTAATTTGGGAAAAGGGACGGGAAAAAGCCGAGATTCTCGATTCTCGATTTTGAACAAGCGCCTTTCTATCTGATGTAGACTGTCCACGTCCACGGGGGCCAAAGCACCTGTCCTTCTGCCGCCCTGCCGCCTGCGCCTGTTCTTCTGCGCTATCTAATATAAAGTATGCCGTCTTCCACCTGCCAACTTCGTCCCCCGACACGCGAACCCGCTCCCGAACGTCGTCCGCTCTCTTCCGCTGCGTAACCTCCCTTCCTCCCACCCGTTCCATCCCTTCCTCAGTATGCCCGTCGAACGTCAGCGAGTGTCTAAGTCCAGGAAGGTTAAAAAGGAAGCTCAAGGTCTGTCCATTACGCTATCGCTTAACCTGGCCGTCCAGACTTAACACCCACGTGATCAGCCAACGGACAGCTAACATGGACTACGCCCATCGAGGGCGACCTCTCCTCTATGGTTTCGGTCGTCCTGGCACCCTCTTGTGACGAGCCTGACGTTGATGCTGCGTCTTCGGCGTTCATGTCTCAAGAGCCCGCTTTGTTCCCGCCCATCGAGGAGTATGATCCCCATGCCCCCCCGGGCAAAGCTGCCCATGCGAAGAAGAAGGATGCTGACCATATCCCGCGTCCACCGAACGCCTTCATCCTCTTTCGCTCCTCATTTATCAAGAGCAATCATATCTCGTCCGAGGTTGAGGGCGATCACAGCACGCTCTCCAAGATCATCGGCCTCACCTGGCAGAATATGCCCGACGAGGAGCGCAAATTCTGGCACGGCAAAGCCAAGGCCGCACAAGAGGACCACAAGCGCAAGTTCCCCAATTATGCCTTCCGCCCGTTGCACCCTCGGGGTACAGCAGCGCCGCCGAAGCGTAAGGTCCGTGAGGTCGTACCGAAAGATCTCAGTCGGTGTGCGAGGATAGCCGAGCTCCTAGTTGAGGGCAAGAAGGGGTCAGATCTCGAGCAGGCGATGGCAGAGTTTGACAAGAACAATGTCAAGCCCGTCGTTGCTCGCTTCGAGGAGCCGCTGACCGCGCGTCAGTTCCGCAAGTAAGTCACCTTCCTCTTCTGTTGTTGCCTGCATTCCTGATCCGACGACGTGCTCAGGCGGTCCTGTTCGCAACCTCCCGAGCTCGAGGCATCCACACGTGCGGCGAAGTTCATGCCGGCATCGCCGAAGCCGTCCAAGACGCGGGCGCGTGCGACGAGCTCACAGCCTTCGTCGCGAGCTCGTAAACGAAGATCGAGGACCACACCATCTACCCCCGCCGCCTCTACGCCAGCCCCCTTGACTCCCGAGACGTCTTCTCCCGCCTTTGGCCCCTCTTTCGAGCTTCTCGTCCCCGAGATTGTGGAAGAGATATACAGCGAGATGCCTCCCCTCGTTCTCCCACCTACCGCAAACCCAGACATGTCGTTCACACCATTCTCATCCGGAGAACTGCAATCATTTGTGCGTGTTTCTGTTCGGAACTGTCCCCGTTGCTTGCTCATCGTTTTTCCAGACTTTTGACACATTCGTTTTCAACACGGGCCAAGCTGCCCAGATCGAGTCTTGCGATCCCCTCGCGCCGATTGCTCGTCCGGCAAGCGGTTCATCTGTTGCCTCGCACAGTCAAGTGTGCTCCGCGCCGCCGTTCCCGCACTTGAGTATCGACACGTCTTTCTATAATTGCTGGCCCGCGCCGTCGTCTTCCCCCGCACCGTGCACGCCTTCGACATACGACGGGGACCAGCCTCCACCTTTCTCGGCGATTTCACCTGCCGCGGCTGCGCCGGATTATTCTTTTGTGGGATATACACCTGTGACGGAAGCCTACGGCTCGCAGGCGTTCCCGCCGGCACCGCCGTACGTGGAAACGGCACCGTACTCTTCCCCGGCTCCTATGGGAGAGTACAGTTTCCCGAAAGAAGACTTTTCTTCATATTACGCCCACAAGCTCCCGGCCGAAGACACTGTTAGCCCGCAGCAACTTTACATGACAACGAACGTGTTTGCGTACCAGATATAACTCCCGTCGTGTATCGGCTTGTACTTTTGAGCAGCGTCGTTGACTTATGTCTGTACTATAGTTCTGTCCCTGCGGCTGACGGGGCCGTTGAGCGGCTTCGTCGGCTGTAGTGCCTGCTTACCCACTTCGTACGTCCTCGGTACAGTAATGATCTTTCTCCCCCATTTCCTCCCCACGTGCACGCGATTCCCTCTCTTCTTCCGCCTCACTTTTACCTCAATAGCTCCATTTGCGCCATATAGTGTTCATTCGCATACTCTTGTCCGCGGCTTCGCTCACGTATCACGTAAGTTCTCACGTGCACTTCATCCGCTTTTACGTTCTTCCTGTATGTGTGAATATCTTGTACGACATCATGGATCTAAAAAAAAGCGTTACGGTGCCGTCTTCGGGACAGCAACAGCACAGCGAGCTACGCGCGCGTCGGGAATATCAACGCAGACAAGGGTCCTGGCCCCGGCCTCATCCTGGCTACGAAGGCGCTTGAGCACGTTCTGATCAGCTAGAACCACGCGTCATCTGCCAGGTCCAGCGCGGAAAGGCGCGGGCTGACAAGGTTTAGTCGCGCGTCGACATAGGCAGCCGAGAGTCTGCGACTATCCCACGCGCAAACGGCGGACACGCGGTGCAGGCGCGCGTGGCCAACCACACGCGTGCGTCGAACTATGTTCGCAGAGCGCCGCCAACGCCATACCAACGTGCCTTAACCCTAGCTTGGTTTTGAGGCTTAGTCGCGCCTCGGGCTGGTGGTTCAAGCGGCCGACAAGCAGCCTTGAGAACGTAACGACAAGACCCAGAAGAAGACTAGACAACATAGATGATGTTGTGGTGGCACTGCGGACCGAGAGTCTATGAAAGTCTAGTGTTGATGAACGAGATTAAAGCGATATTGTCAGGCACGGGGCTGCAAAATGGAGAGAAATGAGCCGAAGAGCCGCAATCGCGTCACTTGTACTCTCGGAGAACTCAATCCGGCCATATCGAAAACTATCATCTTCGCGCTATCGTGCACCGAGGATCCATGTCGGTGATAGCATACTCTGAAGGATTTGGGCACACGCACGTCAGACAGAGTCCAATTCTTTTCTTGAGAGCCGCGCAGGGTGCCGCGGTCAGGTGGGAGTGATTGCGCCGACTGCAGAAAGGGCAGGGTGGATGCATTACGAATGGCAAGGGCGTCTCCACTGATGATAGACTGCGTACTTCAGTAAAGCGCCGAGAAGTGACCGTAAACGTTGCCGGCGGGAACGGAGCGCGGAACATCCGGGGCATCCACGTCAGAAAAGGGTGATAAATTGCTGTCGGCACACGGCGTGAGAAGGAGAGAGGGCGAGGGTGGTCTTGGGTCGTCGGTGATGGCCTAGTCTGGTCCACTGTGGAAGAAAGGGTGCGCGGACCCCGGTCGAGGGTGGATGTAGAGATGTCGGAGTGAAAATTGGCCGCGTGGATGTGTCTTCTGTCCCGAGAGAACAGTAGAACAGGAGATGACGAAGCTGAACGCGATAGACGCAAGCGCGGCGAAGCACGGAAGGGTGCACTCACCCGGCCCGACATCAGCAGACATGAGGCTGGCCGAGTGAAAGGAAGGAGGAAAGAACACGGAGTAAGTTGTGTAGTGGCTGGGCAAATGCGCAAAAGTAGAACTACAAGCCAAAGAAGAACAAGGACAAGGGGCGGAATGGTCGCGAAGCCGGCCCAGCGCGTTGATCTGGGAGTATGGCGTCACCATCCGGAGACACACGCTTACATAGGCGCATAGCGGCGCCGTGAAAGCTCGACGACGGAAGACTGAGATTCTGGCATTGACGGGGAAGGGTAGCGAGTACCTGCCACTCGATCCACGTTCTTTATAGCCCTTGTCTCACAGAGAGCGAGGGACACGGCCAATCAGGCACCCCGCCAGAAAGAGGAGAACAATGAAAGTGGCCTGAAAGGAAAGGCCGCGTGATGGGCCATTACCGGAAACGGCAGCTCGACTTGCGTCTGCTGCATCGTAAGCAGCTTCCTTCTATGAATGGATTTGTCGCTGTAAATAAATTGCATCCGGTCCGTGGAAATCAAACGGTTGCTGCCGCGTCCGCGTCATGCTTTGGTCAGGTTTTGGTCACGCTTTGGTCAGGTT
>MU273931.1:0-16188 GCA_022160365.1 Vararia minispora EC-137 | reverse complement strand
AAGGGCAAGTGGTATGAAGAGAAAGATATGACGCACGTGTCTGCCAGTGGGCCAAAGCTAGCCACCAATGAGAAGATACTGCTTGAGAAGAAATCGTTGGTTTGCTTGGTCGAGCTGCGGTGATGACGAGCGCTGTCAGACCGGATGGCACAGACAGTACTAGTGTTGTTTCAAAGAGAGAGGGGAAGAGTGAGAGATGAGTGAGAGATGCGAGAAGGTAGTAGCTCACCTGTGTGGCTTATGATATGCGGAGGTGGGCGTGCAGTCATGGGGGGTGGACAGTAGAGGAGGGTAATGGGAGAGAAGGAAGATGCGTAGAGGTCCGGTGTGACTTGGCAGCAGAGTTCAACATTCACGTGCTTTCCTTCACGTGCTTTCCTACTAGATCACGCGCAATATCTCACTCGTGCCCTTGCAACTCTAACATGAATCCAGGATATGCATACACTGTAAGCTGTAGGACTAAGTAGTGCGAGCGAGCTAGTTAACTTTGCGGCTTGAGCGTCTTGGAGCAACCTGCTCGACTGCAGTTGTGCTAGTGCTAATGCGTCCACGTCCACGCCCACGCCCACGCCCGCGCCCGCGTGTTCCACGTCCACGTTCCTCGGCATGGGCTCCATTAGTGCTGGAAACTTGGATATCAACCGGCACATCAGCAGCCTGGCTCCTACCATGCCCACCCTCCTCTGTCGGAAGCCCAAACTCGTCAACATCAAAGACATGTGTTATAGCTTGCGCAGCAAACTGAGGCTCGAGGTCGTGCATGGACCCAGGTTCGAGCTCACTAAAGTGCTCGTGCTGAGGCTCAGGTTCCAGTTCCAGGCTTGATTCAAGACCGGGCGCGAGCTGTAGATCGGGCGCAAACTGCAGATCGCGCTGCAGATTGCGCTCGGGCTCAGCGCTGCCAGTTCGCAATGCAGACATCCTTGCCAAAAGCCTGTTGACAGGGTCGGAGGATATCGTAGATGCGCTGTTAGAGAGAGAACTGGCTGGTGCGGGTGCGATAGGATTGACGCCGTGAACCTGTTTGTCGAACCACTGGCACAGAGTTGTGCGGTCCAGCTCCGAAAGCGCAAGGATCGCGCGTTTATAGTCTCCGTGCCGAGCTTTCCAGTCGATTCCGGCGCCGCCGGCCTGAGTGCTGGTTCCGTGTGTCTGAAAATGGACATCCGGCGATAGGAGAAAATAGCCCTATGGAAAAACAGCTAAAAAGGAAACAGGATTGAACCGAGTGTCAATCACTCACCAATACAGCTGCCGTGGCGATAGCTCCCGGCGAAGTCTTCTTGATATTCCACAGATCACCAAGAGGCGTGCGAGAACCTGAGCTCTTGTTCTTCTGTGCTGAGCTACTGGCTGAAGTGGTAATTCGAGTGCCGGTAGCGGCGGCGGCGGCGGCCTTAGGTCCATGGAGCACATATTTCATGACCTGTATATAGAATAGAGTGAGATGTATGCAGAGAATGTCTGTAATATAGCACGCACTCGAACAAGACACTCGTTGCGAAAAGGCTCCGTCTCCTTACGAACATTGTTCTCCGGATAAAGGAACGCCGGAAAGACGGCATACTCCTCTCCAGGCTCTAGTAGTGGGTTGGTTAGGCGAGCGCGAAGGATTGGATGGTTGCGATCATGGATAACATTGTCGGCAAGCCCAACGATCGTAGGGGCATGATCCTTGATACGATTGACGGCCTGATTTTTGGCCTGGTTTACTTGGTAAGTAAACTGCGTGAGGTTAGAATTGCACGACAACGGTAACTACATGATCACACTCACCACTTTGACGAAAGAGAGGCGACGATCCGGGTCAGCAAGGGCTTGCTGAAGGACAGGCGAGAGCAGGCGATCAAGCTCCACACGCGTTGCTGCTAAGTGGGAAGCAGGTGTCGCGTAGCGAAGGTCGTAATTGAACGGGTCGATGTCGTCCGCCACAGAGAGATCAAGAAGGCCTGTATCAATCCACGGAGATACAGAGAACATGAATGCGCCGGCAGCGTGCTTGATTTCAAGGCCCTCTTTCGACAGGACGCCCGTGCTCCTTGGCGTGCGCTTCACCTGGAGTGAAACATATTGCGTCTTGAGCTCCTTCACAACATCAACCAGATTTTGTAACTGAAGCTGCGAAGCGCGAAGGGCCTGTTTACAGGCATAAACTACGGTGTGCACGCAGAGACAAAAATAACTCACCTCGCGCAACTCCGCGACGCTCACAGTAGCCGGGGGAAATGGACGTATATGGAGCAAATCGTCCGGAACGAGCACATCCAGATCAAGATCGGAATCCTCGTTGTCAGACATGAAGGGGAGCGTAGTGCGTGAGTGATGAGACGAGATGGACAAGACTCGGACGGTCAGTCTTATACCTATGCGTGCGGCGTAATTCGAGGCAAACCCAATGAATACCTGTCCAGCACAAGATTTCATTGATATAGGTACCAGCGCGATATCTTGCATTCTGAGTACTGTGGAGCTCGGCGGGCCTAGGCATTTGTCGTAAAAACGGCAGCCAGAGGCATGTAGCTACACTCACCATATGGCATACAGGCCGATATTGACAGCTTGAAAACGATCCCACTGCATCGGTGCAAAAGCACCGGCAACACGCTGATCCCTGCACTCCCTCGTTCATCTGTATGCACAGCATTGAATACAGAAAGACAATATGCGTGTATCAGAAACGAGCAAGAATCAGAGAATCGACACACACTGGTATTGCTCGACGACATGCTGTATCATCCTGGTCCGATATTCACGGAGTCCGTCGTAGCCGAACATGCAGATGACCTAGAGATGAGTGATCAGCCAGTCTAGGGAAGGAAAGGCAACGTACTGAAATCACCTCGCACCTGTGTCCGCCACTCGTGTCCCAGCGCGTGTCCGGTGAATGAGGTCTGCATGCTTACCTGAGAACCCTCTAGCTTTGATATGGTTGCGCGAGCCTGAGGGCGAAGATATGCTGAAGGACGGGGTGAAGGTTGACGAAAGAAAGCTGGCTGGTCACGTCGACGCTACATCAACTTGAACCTCTTATCAAGGCAGATCTTGCGCGACGTGCGTGGGCTCCCGCTTCTGAGTCTGCGCTCTCACTCTTGCTCTCACTCTTCACCCCTCTCGCTCATCGGCTTCTATCGCTGTCCTACCATCACTGGCACCCACCTGCCACTAGCTCAAGACCCGACTACTTCCCTCCCTTGCGTCGCCACTGCAGCTTCAGCAGTTTCACCGGTTCTCCGGCACTTGAGACGCATATGACGTGGATCGGGACCTGGGTACAGTTCTGACTTATATAGGTGTGTGCATGCTGTGATAGCTTGGCGTGCGACGGAGTCCGAGACACCCTGCGCACGTCTGGCCACCCTGCATGCCACCCTGCATGCCTCGCTCGAAGCGCGCCGCCTGCGCATGGCTCTCGATCGTATCGCTGCCACGTACGACCTTGCTTGTGGCCTGTGACACACCCTGCACCATACCCACATGATCGACGGCTCGACGCCTGTCCCATCAACCTACAGTCTTGCTTGTCGACCGGCTGCACGATGCTGCTCTCCTCTCACCTCGAGCTCGCCCTACCGACCGCCCCTGTGGCAATTCATGTCTCCGTCGCAGCGCCCAACGCCACTGCACGTTCATACCTGGTGCAGCATACCCACCGTCCGACACCCTCGTGGCCATCCAGGGTGCACGGAAGCGCGCGCACTACCTCGACCAAGCTCGGGGCCTTGGGAGCCTCTCTGACAACCTTTTTGTGCTCTCACCGAGCGCGCGCGGCACGTCTCGCGCTCCGCTGGCAGCAGCGCTCACGCGCGCACGGCCAGCAAGGCCAAAAGCCCACCCGTTGAAAATGGCAGTGGGGCCTTTGCGTGCACTATAGTCCTTGAAATCGATGATGTCATCAGGGCGGTTGCTCCTGGGATGATAGCGTATAGCATATGGCGTACCTGCTACAACCTCTATCCTTAGGAACAATGCCAATTCAAAACCCATGAAGCCTTATGGTACATTGGGAAATCCAGTTGAAAAGGCATAAACAGACAGCGAGAGGGGAATCCAGAGATATATGCTTCCATCCATGACACGGTGGTCGGTTCAGTGAGCTGGCGGGCTCTCTTACTTCGAGTCCAACCGGTCTGAACTTCTGCTTCTGGGCCCCCCGATGGTTGCACATGTCGAACCCTGCCATCAGGTCAATCGCGCAGTTGAGTGGGCAGGAGCAACACACTGCGGTTGGCATCGCAGACCATATACGAACCAGAAGGGCAATAGTGATGTCGGTGAGGAGGTGAGGAGGTGGGCAATTTCCTGCAAAATGAGTGGATGCTAGTGTCAGATAGGAATAAACAAAACACACCTGTGACAAGCCTATTTGCGAGCAGGCAAGCAGGTGACGGGCAAACGCAAAGAGCAATAAGCGTCAAAGTGGATGCTAAGGCGCATACTCACTGCCGAATGTGCAACTTAGCGTCCACTTTGGCGCTTATTACTGCGCACGTTTAGCTTAGTGCAAGAAACATCTGCCCGCGGTCGTCGTACATGAGAATTGAAATGAGATAAAGGAAGGGGGATGCTCAGCTGGTCGACAGCTTCAGACACGTTACGCGCAACCCATCGCCGCTCCACTTAGCGACCTCAACGAGTAACTCACACTCCTTATCCATGCCTGCCGCCAAGTGGAGCTCATACAGCGTCGCTAGAACGCTGCCATCAGCGCTCGGCCCTACCCTCGCCATTCGGACAGCTTAGGACATGCACAGCGCTAGCGGCTGAACAGGAACAGCTCGGCCATCGCAAGTGATGCCGGTGAGGCGCGGAGCGCACTCTCGAGCATGTTGATGTCCTACAGCGGCAGGCGTCAGCGTGGCTAGAGGGGGAGACGGAGGCGCAGACCTCTTTGGTTTTGCCCTCGAAGAACAGCACGCCTACGAGGTCGTTCACGGCTGCATATGCCTCGGATGACGGTCGGCTGGGAGACGAGCGCATCAGGCCGCTTAAAATATCCTAGCTATTTCCTGCCTTCGGTGTCCTGGGTCTTAACCAGCGGAACTGCAGTACCTGACCAAACAAATACCATACAAAGGTAAATGCACCCCAAGCTGGGATGCCGAATTTGCAAAACGAAGCTGGTCCGTCTCGGGCTTCATAGTCGAGAGGCTCATGCAAGTAAGATGGCAGAGACCCGGCAACTGAGGGAGGATCAACTTCAGGCAAAGATGGATTGGTGAGTTCAAAGGGATCTGGGTGGACATCAGGTGCGACACAGACATCATCTACACAACAGATCAGTCTGAGATGTAGGATCAACCACTTTCTCGGCGTACCCTCCATCTCCATGCTATCACCGAGAATTACTTCGGGAGATGTATGTTGCGGGGGCGTTTGGGGAGGATCAATGCCAGTGCGTGACGAAGCTTAGCAATACCAGGTCAGATTTGGCCAAAAGACACAAAAACCCCACGCACTGGCTACAGCAGCCTCCTGCGTAGACTCAAAGATACCGGCCCTAAGCTTCTTCTCATACTTCCTAAGGCCCTTCTGTGCGCGGTGATCGCGCTCACACTTCTCAATGTGTCTCCTAAGGTTGAGGGCAGAAGGATTGCTTGCAGTAGTCGCATTTGGCCTTCTTTGTCGGAGATTTTCCCAGTTTAAGATAGAGAGTGTGAGGGGATATATATACAATGGCAGGGGGATAGTATGATTCAAGGGAGGGACATGGGACGGGACAGGATGACGGCGGGAAGGAAAGGACTGCCCCGGGTTCAGGGATTACAACGGTATCGTGATTGATGATAATCGACCGGCGTGTCTTGTGATCTCTGTATAATGGCCCGATCGGCGATTACAAGCCCGGTTATAACCGGCCGGAGATTGTAACCCTGATTCCGGTTTTCCGACAGCGCTGAACGCTGGGCGCTGAGCTAATGACCGTCTTGTATGGCATACCATGAGTACTGTGCCAGAGTGCATGGCCTTTTCTCAAGTAGCCATCCTGGACGCATAGACACCGTATGGGTGACCCATATTGAGGGAGATGTGGGGTCAGAGTCGGCACAGAGCCGTCCGGCGTAAATAAAGACAGCCGTACTCGGATTCCGCGTGGCAGAAGGCGCATACTATATCAGCGTCGCAGAGCACTAGTACTGAAATATTCATGCGATTGACGAGCAGAAGGAGTAGCCCTAGAAAAGAGTTGCAGCGCTCAGTGGGTCCAGGCAATTTTTGTGGGCTCCACTGCGAGTTAGAAGGCAGTGACTACTGTAAAGTCGAAACGTGGCGAATCTCCTGTATACCTTAATTTTTAAACTCTGCGGGAGACTCAGCATGTGCAGTGCTCGGTAATCTTGATATTACACATTAATAAACATTGCACGAGGACTGACTCTTGATTACAGCGTACTCCCTACGGTACAGCCCGTGCGCTTACAAGATGGATGCGATTAGGACAAGAAACGACCACAGGGACAGCATACACAATCTGAGTTGCACCTTCCGTTCACACTTCGACAACCTCCTTGCCCTCCGCGCTCACCTCTCTGAGTTTGCCTCCGCCAGCCACCCTCATCCTCCACTCTCCCTTCACCGCACCGCTGAGCACTTCCACACGCACCTTTCCAGCGTCCCCCCGGCCCGTCACTCTCAGCGTGGCGGCGGCCTCACCTGCTTTTCCGCTGTCCGGCAAGACAATCTCCGTGTCGATACTGGTGCTAGAGTTGACGAGTACCGTGACGCCGTCCGCATAGTCATAGACCGCGCGCCGTGCGATACGCTCATTGCCCATGACGATCGCCGCGCCTGGGCGCAGCAGGAGCGGTATGCTCTTGAACCCATGCTTTTCGACGACATATGCCGGCCCTTTCCGAACCTTCCCATCAATCACACCGTACCACTTGCCCTCGGGAACATAGAACTGCACATCCCCCTCCGCGCTGAATACAGGGGCCACAAGCAGCGCGGGGCCGAGCATGTACTGTGTGTCTACGTTCCACGCCGCAGGGTCGGAGGGAAACTCTACGAACAGCGGGCGCATGAGCGGCACACCAGTTGAGTGGGTGCGCACCGCAGCAGCGTATATGTAGGGCATGAGGCGATGTTTGAGGTGGACGAAGGTGCGCAGAACGACATCGGCTTCGCCGGAGGGGTCGATTACCCAAGGGACCTGTCCGGCGGCAAGGTGAGGGCGGCGACAGGGATACACGAGAAGGAGCTTACACGGAAGCTGCCGCTGCCGTGTAGACGTGAATGGCTTGAGAGCGCACCAAACGCGAACCAGCGCTTGTAGAGCGCCGGATCGGGCGTGCCCTCAAAGCCACCTACGCCATTGTTCAGATGTTGGGCGACAGCAGGGAGACAGGATACACACGCACCGATATCATGGGCCCAGTACCCGAACCCACACAGACCCAGGCTCATTCCTCCGCGCAGCGTCTCTGCCATAGCCTCAAATGTCGACATCGGATCTCCACCCCAGTGTACCGGAAACCTCTGCCCGCCCGCTGTAGCCGACCTTGCGAAAACAAGCGCCTCGTTCTTACCCAGCTCTTTCTCTAGCAGCTCGAATGTACATTTATTGTACAAGAACGAGTAGAAGTTGTGCATCTTCTCCGCGCTTGAGCCGTCGTGGTACACCGTATTCCCTGTCGGGATGCGCTCGCCGAAATCGGTCTTAAATACGTCGACACCTAAGGAAACAAGCCGCGAGAGGTGCGACTGGTACCAGGACCAAGCGGCAGGATTTGTGAAGTCCACAAGCGCCATCCCGGCTTGCCACCAATCCCATTGCCAGACAGAGCCATCCTGTTTCTTGATGAAGTAGCCATGCTCCGCGCCTTCGGCGAAGAGTTTGCTCTCTTGTGCGATGTATGGGTTGATCCAGACGCAGATCTATACGAAGACACTGTAAGGCCAGGTCGTGCGAACTGACAGACAGCGTACCTTGTAGCCCTTGTCCTTCAACCGCTTGAGCTGCCTAGCAGCATCAGGGAAAAAATCTGGGTCGAACTCAAAGTTACACCATTCGAAGTTCTTCATCCAGAAGCAGTCATAATGGAATACAGCGACGGGGATGTCACGCTCCTGCATGCCCTCGAGGAACGAGTTGACGGTTTTCTCGTCATAATTGGTCGTAAAGGAAGTTGTCAGCCTGAAACAAGCAACAAGCATAGCATCAGGATATGAAAAGAGTCTGCATATGACGACTAACCAGAGACCGAAGGACCATGCTGGAGGAAGTGCTGGACGACCGGTGAGGAGTGTGTACCGCTCGATGATTTGTGCGGGCGATGGACCGTGGATGAGATAGACGGATAGCGACTCGAAGGGCACAGCGATGTTGACACGAGTAGTACCTGGGGTGACGGTATCAGCAGTGAGAGGAAGGTCCTCCGGAAGAAACATACGTTCGCTCTGAACCTCGAAACTCACTGCACCCGGCGATGAGACGAAGATTCCGTAACCTCTTGAAGACATATAGAACGGCACATTCTTGTACGTATACTCCGATGACGTGCCACCGTCCTCGTTCCACGTCTCGATCGACTGCGCAACCATTCAACTCTTCCTCATTATCTGCCAGAACAATGGACAAACGCACCTGCCCATTCTTCACAAACGGTCCGAACCGCTCTCCAAGCCCGTACACCTTCTCGCCCACAGCTAAATCGAATTGAAACGTCATCCACCGCTTGCCGGCGTCCGGATCCACCATTGCCTTGTTCGGATGGTCATTCGCACCCTGTTTGACATACCCGACCGAGCGCCAGCCAAGACGCGTAAGACGTTGAGAGGGAGTAGAAGAGATGCTAGTTGGAGCGGGTACGCCATAGGACCGAATATCGACGGAGAAATTGGACGGTGTTGTGTCGATGACGGCAGAAAGCGTGGTTGTGGAGAGCGTGAGCGTTGTGTCGGTTTTCCAAGTCACAGGGCCGTCTTGACGGGATGACGTCTGGGGGGATCAGACAGAGTGACGAAAGGACAGAAGGAATCGGTACAATTTCATCGACGAGACTTGCGTCGGGGAACAGATCGAAGTCTGGACCAAGGTTGCTGGAGGTCTGTCCTTTCCAATGATATCCGGTAAGCAGCAGTGTGTCCGGAAGTGGAGACGAGCATTCGAAAGTGATAGACGGGGTATTGAGGGTGTCGCCACGGTGGTAGATGTGTCTCGTCGTCTATATCCGCGACAAACTTGTCGGGATACAAGTAAGTCAGAAACGAACCGGGGACACGCACCACAACCGCACGAATGCTACTGGTCTTCGCTTCGCTCTTAACTGCCTCAATCGCCCAATTGATGACCGTATCTTCCGCCCAAGTCCACATTCCTCTCGTAAACTTGACCATGGTTGCGGGTGTCTTCGGTGAACGAGGTACGGCGTTCGATGAACTTACTAGTGACGTCTTATAAACTGCCGGCTGCACCGAGGTCGCTGAGAAACGGGTTTATCGGCCCGTATCATATGGCCTTGCCATGTCCTCAATGCGAAAGTGGATTTGCAGATAGATCCTCGTGCTCTTGGGCGCTGGGCTCGCGAAGCATGCTGGTAGTTGCATGACTGGACTGTGATCCGGCATTACGCGTAGGAGAATTCAAAGCTGCGCCAAAGGGTACGTCGAACCTCATTTTTCGTCCTTTCTTCGACACTAACGAATAGGTAAAAGTGTTTGAACTCAGGCTGAACAACTTGCTCGAAGGCGCTTCTGGGAGAAGGGGAAAGAAAGACAGATGATGCGTATGGCGGGCATGGCGGACCGCCATGCCTAGCATCCGGGCCGAGAGATCGAGCCGGACCCGATGCACATTTCCCGTCATTACGGGCAAGTTGTGCTTACCCGATATTGACCAGCAACATTGCAATAATGCGTCCGTGAATGAGTGCGCGCGTGTCACGGTTGAGATTAAGCGAAAAGTAAGCTGGGCAGGTGGTTAGGCCGGTTAGGCGTAAGCTAGTCTCGGAGTCTTGCCGCGTCACTTGGCGGCATGCAACTGACACATAACAGATGCGTCATATCTAACGTCGTGTTGCTTGACTCGGAATACGGACTGCTCTTCTTCTCGAAATCCGCGCTTGACAGCAAGTCCTTTAACACCATCCTACTATCCAACTCGTACGATGAGCTTCTCTAGGAGCGCTCAGAACCTACAAGTACTAGTGTTGCGTCTGGACAGATCAATCTAGTAAAATGTACGCTCATTCTCGTGGGCCGCGTCGCGAGCGCCGGTCGGTCATCCATTATGTGTTGTAAACAGCAGTGCACAGCACAAATAGCGGACCCGAGGATAGATTCCCGACTGT
The DNA here is from genome assembly GCA_022160365.1 of Vararia minispora EC-137. Taxonomy (NCBI): domain Eukaryota; kingdom Fungi; phylum Basidiomycota; class Agaricomycetes; order Russulales; family Lachnocladiaceae; genus Vararia; species Vararia minispora. The sequence continues at coordinate 5,896 of MU273931.1, read as the reverse complement.
ATCTTCGGATAAGAACATCATCTTCTGCACAATAACGGCAGGAGGCATGACATGTGTACCCCACGGTGCGCGGACACCGCGATCTTGAAATAGGACGAGACAGAGACAGCTCACAAGTGTGGTGGTTCTACAGGCTTCAGCGTACTCTAGTCCAGAGCATATATACCTCGCTCTCGCACGTCGCCTACTGTGGGGGAAGGATTACGATAGGTATATGTTGTTCCGGCCAGCCCATACTGTAGGTCCCGCCTGGGTTCAGCGGTTCCGACGGAACCTACAGGCTCCGACTCGAACAGTAAGCGAGGACCAGTTGACTCCCTTCATCTCTGGCCTTACTATCCTTGTCGTGCCGCACACTCCGATTTCCACGGGCGTGTGACAAACAGTTGGAGCGATCTTCCCCTTTGCGGGTGGATATAAGAAGCGGCGCTGCTTCGCCCCCTCAGAGATCCAGGCCTCGTCTGCATTCAGTGGACATAATGTCCTGCGAATATTGCGTTCAAGGTGCGTCTTCTACCTCGACGCGCTTCCCTCCTCGCCGATCTGCTCTCAGGCGTCCGCCATGAGGGCACTCCTGCCGGTACGTGCGTGCTCCTCTTGATCTATCGCCTTGCATTAACGCCGGTGTCAAGGCAAACTCGAGGAAATCGCCGGCGTGAAGACGTACATCGCGCTGCCGGAGGGCGAATATGACAAGACGAAAGCGGTCATCTATCTCTGCGATGCCTTCGGAATCGAGCTCGAGAACAACCTCGTGCGCGCCTGCTCTTCTTTGTCGGTTGCTACTTGGAGATGCTGATCTGCGTCTTCTAGCTCTTGTGCGATGACTTCGCACGCAACGGCTATCAGGTCTACGCGCCGGACCTCTTCGAGGGCGAGGCTGCCACTCCCGAGTTCCTTGACGACGTATGCTATCCCGTTATGTTTTCTCCTCCCAGCTTCATCTGAGCACGTCGCACGCAGCCAGTCAAGCGCGCAGCATTCGACTTCATGGCCTGGCTTGGCCGCCACTCGCCCGCGCACAACTTCACGCGCGTCAAAGGCGTCCTTGATGAGCTCAGGAAGCAAGGCGTGACGCGGTTCGCGGGAACGGGATATTGCTACGGCGGTTCGTCTACACCTTCGGCGGGAGCCTAGCTGGGTTTGATTGATACTATCCGATGGGCAGGCCGTATGGTCTTCGACTTCGCCTTCGCGGACGAGATCCAAGTTAGCGCGACATCCCACCCTTCGCTCCTCCAGATCGCCGACCTCGAGGTACACCCCATTCTCGCCTTCCTCGCCCATTCGCTCTGCTCACACGCACACAGAAATATGCGTCGACAGCAAAGGCGCCGCTCCTGATCAACGCATGCGAAGTCGATGAGCAGTTCCCGAAAGAGAAACAGGATAAGGCGCTCGAGCTCCTTCAGGACTTCAAACCCGGTTTCAAGCAAGCGTACTTCGACGGCTGCGTGCACGGATTTGCCGTCCGTGGCGATATGAGCGACCCGAAGGTCAAAGCGGGCAAGGAAGGCGCGTTTTCGAACACGGTCGAGTGGTTCAAGAAGTACCTGTAGTTGCGGAGGACAATACTTGGAAGAGGAAATGGTGTACTGTATTTGTATACTTTGGGAAGCCACTATGACACGTCGTGTTCCGGCGAAGAGATGTTGGTGTCATTGCATCTACCCTAAAAGTTCCGTCGACGAGGAGGAGCGCTTAGGGTGGTTCGTTGCGGGAGTAGGTCGGACGAGGGGTGATCCCGTCATAGTCAACTCTGTTTCGTGTGTCGTTGACCAGAGCACCGAGTACTAAGCGTTTTGGTTTGGCCGTACTTCCAATGGAGATGATTCATGGGTACCGAGGTTGTCCGGCGACCAAAATCCCTGGCTTTGAATTCTGTCGCAGTGCGACCAGCTTTGATGGATCCGCCAGCGAGGTTACCGCCAAGCATGATGTCCTCTTTGACAAGCAAGTCGACGTAGAAGCCGCCGATACTGCCAGGGGCGACGTAACGGAAACTGAGCGGCCCGGAAACCATCTCGAGTGCAGGGATACCGATTCCGGTGAAGGGAAGACGTTTTATAGCGCTGGAAGACCGATGCTGGCGAGTCCATACATGGCAATCACGAGTCCTCATGTACTCGACCTTAATCGATGTTTATGGGGAAAGTGTTATTTACCGGCCCATCCATATCAAATCTTCGCCATGACCAGCTAACCGAGCTATCCTCGAACCACTGGCAAGGACTTCTCCAAGGAAAGTCAGCGCAAAAAGAGGACTGTTAGCACGACAGACCTGTGCGTTAGACACCGTTGCGGGCTTACAGATGGTATAACGGAATGGTAAAGGCGGTACAAGTGCTAGTGCCACTTTAACACACTACCAGGAGTCGGTCACGGAGGAAGGGTGTATTCAGGTCGTTCAGCTGCGACGCTGAGGGCGATGCACGTGACATCGCGTAGCGAAATTAGGCATGCCAGGTTACTAGCACACAGCCACTGCTCATCATGTCTCGCGAACGATTGTGTGTGCGCCACTCCTGGCAGTCTCGTCTCTTGTGCTAAACAACTCTCCAGAGCTCGGCACTGTGCTCTCTGAAAAGGGGGCCACTCGGTTAGTCCCTGACTTGAAGGCCCAGCCCTCGCTGTAACATCTCGACATGTTCACTACACTAACGAATCGTCGAACGGGATCAGAAGAGCATAGAACGACGGTGAGAGTGCCTACTGCCCGAGTTTGCACGCTTCATCATCGCCCGCTCGCGTTTGCACAGACCCGCAGGCAACCTCAGCCTATTCTATCACACGCGACGTACGATATAAGTACAGACAACCGCATCCCATACAGGTAAACGACTCATCCCTACGCAACGAGCTCCCGATACAGATCCATCGTCTCCCGCGGACTGTCCCAAAAGACCTACAAACACATTATGAGCATCCACCGCACGAGCTCAGACCCACAAGCGCTCACAAAGTGGTTCGCCCCCTCAACGAGCCTAAACTCGACGGGCGTCCCGCCGAAGCGCGCCGCCTTATCCTTCACTACCCAGAAGTAATGCACGAGGAACGCAGGCGCGCGCGCGCCGACGAAGTGCGAGACGCGCATGTGCGGCAGCGCGGCGCGGACGGCGGGGTCGAACAGCGCCGCATCGCACGCGCGCGCGAGGTGCTCCGGCATGCCCGCCGCCACGACGATATCGGCGAGCGGCGCAGCGCCCGCGTCGATCGCGTCGGCGAACCCGTCCGGATCGTTCCAGATCGAGGGCGGCGTGCGTGGCGAGGGCACGAGGAACTCGAGGGTGCGCGCGCTGAGATTCGGGTGGTCGAAGTAGGCGGAGATCCACTGCGCGAAGAGCGGCATCTTCGCTTCGTCGGGGAACTCCGGGCTGGAGAGCGGCATCCACTGCTGCGCGTGCCTTTCCGAGTCGAGATTGGGCGGTGGTTCTGGGGGGGCGTGCGGGGATTGGTGGTTAGCGCGGACATGCTCGGAGGGCAGATAGCTACCTTGGAGGATGAGCGCGCGCAGACGCGCAGCGAGCCGAGCACGCGTGCCTGCCGGCACGGCGTGGATATTCGCGACGGCGGACAGAGTGACGGCGTTCCCGAACGACCAGCCGACGAGGACGATTCCGCCTGCCTTACGGCCGTCCTCGAGCACAGGCAGCGCATGCCGCCGCGCGAACGCGTCGACGAACGTGAGCATCTGCACGCCGACCTTGCGCCACAGCTCCGCGCGCGCGTCGGGCGTGCCGTCGCGTATCGTGTCGAGCTCTGCGGGCGTCAGCGGTGTCGAGGCGCCGTAGCCGCGGCGGTTGACGGCGACGAAGCGGAAGCCGTTGGCGAGTGCGACGGGCTGGATCGCGCTGAACACGTCTTGCGAGCGCGCGTCAGGCTGGCGGGTACGCGGGATTTTACTATGCGCACGTACTGGCGTTGAAGCCGAGGCCGTGGACGATGATGATGGTGATGTATCCGGGGTTAGAGGGTGCACCGCTGTCGGTGTAGGAGAGCTTGGTCCCGTCGGCGTCGACGACGATCGAACCGGATGTCAGTTGGACTGCCATAACGAGAGAATGAGAGGACGCGCATACAGCAGCATCGCGTTTTATAGAGCGCTGGGTCTATATGATTTCTAGTACGTTATTTCCGGCGCGAGGCAATTGCATAAGATCGCGCTTACAAACGCACCGAGTGCGAGGTCTCGTCAAGACGGTGCGCTCAGCACTACGGGCACCTCGATAGCAAGCAGTCGCCCCCAATCCCGCGAAGTTCGAATATTTGGTCCCGTGACCGCGACACGCCGAGTTTCCTCTCGGTCTCACTGCATTCGAGCGGGAGAGTCCACGCAACGACGGGAGAGTGCAAAAAGCAAGCCATCCTTCAAGTTCGAATGCTAGGTCATCGTCGACACGTCAGATCCACTTGGGAGACTGGTCCACTGGCACATCTGCTACTGCGCCGTGGATCAGCGCGCCCGGCGCCCCTTGCCTGGCCGCGCGTCGTCGCTTACTAGACATCAATCAGCCCCGGAGTCTTGCGGCAGTGACCGCCTACCCCCGTCCGCTCGAGTCTCGATGTCGTCTGCTGCTGGCGTGCGCTGAGTTAGTGTGCACCCGGCGTTAGCCGGGACGGAAGCGGGCAAAGGCGGTGGGCGGGTCTCGCCACGGTTTGCCCAGCGGCTTTGCTGGAAATCAACTGGGTAGCGGGTGTACGTACATGTGCAGACTGATTGTGTATACTCTGGGGACCGGCCGCTCCACCCGCAATACTGTAGTCACCCATTCCCGGGCCAGCACATTTCCGACGGTGCACTTTCGCTCGCAAGCACTCTCATCGTGTTGTACCTTCCACAATATCACTACTAGCATCGCGAATCTCGCTGCATCCTCTCCGCCGAGATTCGTGCGCGGACTCTTGCTGCAGTATCGCGTCTCGGCGTATCCGCTCTGAGCATTCCCGCGAACCCTTACTCACTCGTCAACTTCCTACCGAGTCCGCTCCAGCGAGAAAAGAAGAGGGGTATAAACAAGTGTAGAGATACATTACACAGCGATGGCGACGGCGACGGCGTGGAAAAGGCGATTTCGTTCGGATTCAGATGCGGATTTGAGTTCGGGTGCGGGGTGCGGGTAGGGTTTTCGCGGGGAAAGGAGGAGACAGACAGACAAACAAATGCGATGGTGGACGTGTCGCTCGCAAATTCGAGAATTCGGAAATAGACGTGCGCGGGGCGTAGAAAGAACCGCACATCGTCGTCGGACGCAAAGCCCCTCACCGATCATACCAAACCGCGCTCCGGACGCGTGCGCGCCGATCGTCCCTTACACCGGGAATCTCACCCGCGCGCGCGAGATGGTGCCAAAAGAGGGTTTCGCCGGATCGTAGGGTGCGCTGGGCGGTCACTTTCGGTTCGGGGGGGTCGGGGTCGTCGGGTTCGGTGCTCGTGTCGAGGGAGGGGTGGCCGGAGAGGGGGTGGGTGCGGCGGTGGATGGTGCGGAGGAGGGGGGGCGATGGCGATGCGGGGGAGTCTGGGATGAGCGGGGGTGGCGAATCGGGGTGCGGCGAGAGGTCGAGGTCGAGCTCGGGCGACGTCGAGAGGAAGGAGTGCAGTTCGTTCGCGAAGAGCGGGAGGACGCCTGATTCGCCGGGCACGTATCTGCGCTCGTGCGGGGTGATTTCTGCGGAGTGGAAGACGAAGCGGTGGCCGTTGGTCGCGCGGGAGGTGCCTGCCACTGAGGATGTGCAGCGCGCGCACTGTTTTGGGTCAGGTGTGTTGTTGTTGTTGTTGGGGGGGAGAAGGACGCACGGGGATGACGATCATGTAGCCGACGGCGGAGCCGCAGCCGTGGCAGCAGAGGGTCTGGGTCAGACACTCGCAGGTCCTCGGCAGCTCGTCGGGCGGGGGGGG
>MU273930.1:1880-16348 GCA_022160365.1 Vararia minispora EC-137 | reverse complement strand
AAGGCATGGTAATAATTCAGATGAAAGAAACTCATGGGTTACTTGCTGTTGCAGGTACCCGGACTCGCACACAGGTAACTCGAAGGTAACCTGCACTCGTGAGTACTTGTACTGACTTCTTACTTGCGGGTACCTGCAGGTACCTGCAAGCACCCGCATTGACAGGTTACTCGCAGGTACTTGTTGCGAGTGCGGGTACTTGTCTGCGGGTACGAGTACATCCGTGAGAAAGTACTCGCACGAGTACGAGTATAGGTTTCTGAGTCACGGGTACTTGTGCTGCGAGTACGGGTACCCGTGCGAATGTACTCGTGACTATCTCTGATGAGGGCCTGGCCCATGGTTGTACCGCTCCATGTGGCCATTGCGTATATCCTGAAAATGTGATATCTTCATCGTACTTCTTGTTTGCGCTCCTGTACCACGAAGGTCCTTCCGTTTTCGCACAGCCATAGCATCAATCGCCTTCACAGACGAATGGATAGCACTGATGGTATCAAAACACTCGCCTTTGCGAAGGTCCTGCTTGGCCTTAGCTAGCGCAACCAGGCCTAGCTTCACACGATGGCCCTCAGTTAGGTTGAACGGGAGCCAGAGAACCTTGTCTTCATCGCAGCCACTAGACGGACACATAAGCTTGTCAGCGACACCGGGCATGATGTGTTGCTGTAACTCCCGCCAGCTACCAATCCGGCTGGCCAATTTTGTGTGCCGCCTCTCGAGTTCCTTCTTGTCCGCTGTGATATGACCTTCTGCTCGTTTGGCAGCAGATTTACACTTCCGTCTTCCAAGGATATATCAGTTTTCACCTCTGACAGCCAGATCTCACGACTCACTGAGCATCCTGGATCCGTATCCCTTCATACAAAAATCCTGCATCCCCCATTGGATTGAGAGCGAGCCGTTTGCTCGACCACTGTTCACGCTCTAGCTCCTTCGCAAACATAGCTTGATACACACTGGTCAGCGATGGTACTATTTGTGGGTATCAATATCAGCTCATGTGACTACGACAAACAATTGCGCACCTCTTTCTGTCTTATGACAATAGACGGAGTAAAATTCCTTACTCGAACGACCTCCAAGATGTTTGAAGTCTCGAGGCAACTCATCCCACCTAGTGATCTGCTCCGGTGTGAAGCTTGCCGTCAGCTGGTGAAACTGGTTGCATTTTCGCTCATACTGCTCCCAGGCTTCCTGATTGTCAGCCTGTAGCTGTACACCTTTGACATATAGTTTCCTTAGTATATATGCACCGCCGCGTAAAAAACTCTCGGTCACATACCGATCTTTATAGTCTTCTTCCAATTCCAGTTGCCATAGTGGTTGTTCAGTGTGTCCTGCCGGCACCCACTATTCATTTGACGGATGATGGGCCCGATTTGGTTCATCTCCGCCCAGGCTTGCTCCGCTGTCTCTCCATGATGCCGTGCAAAACTGGCCTGATACGATGTCGAGTATTGATACTGGCAGCGTTCCTTGTGGTTGATGATATGGACAACGGGTATGCCCCAACGGATCTTCTCAATAAGCGCTGCGAATTCGGGATAGTTCTCTTGGAACCGGTGAGCAAGATGCACCGTCGTTATACATGCCATGTCATAGGTTGCAACTATCTCGAAAGACTCTATTGCTTCGGCAATCGCAGTAAGTATCTCAGGAGGCTCGTCAGAACGACGAGTGAGATCTCTGGGAAGGCGCGCCGATAGAGCATGCAACAGAGCATAATCACTGTTTCTGACACTAGGCTCGACTCTCAGCATATTGTGTCGGACTTGAACGCACTGGAAAGGTATCTGCGCACCTTTCACCGCCTTGCATATCTACAGACGAGAGTATGAACATATGTCCACACTGACAGTTCACCACGCCTGTGATCTCCTGTCCTTTGAACTTGTGGAGCTTCTGCTTTTGCGTGGCTTGCAGATAGTCCCAGTCGCCCTCCGCTTTCTGATCACATAGTTAGTATTCGGGAAAGGTTAGAGCATAGATAAACAAACAAAGATATTGCCATCACCCTTCAACGAAGCAATCCTTTCACGATAAGTCCGATCGTGGGGCATATATGTGCACCCATGCCAGATTGATTTGTCCGGCTGATGGTGGCTGTGATCTGGAAGGATGAAGGGATTCACTGGCAGGATGCGTGTGATGAACCACCGCCGATAAATCAGGCATGATGGCTGGAGTACCCGTGCAATTACGACGATCCCACGCTCTATCAACTACTATTACAAGACAAAATATATAGACTACAGTGAGAATCCGGCTTGCCGCGCCAGGTGGCCACACAGTACTTAATGACACACATGTTTTGCGGACCTCGCTGACCCTTCGCCATCGTAGGCCTGGCGCTTTCCCTTTCCCTCCAGGTCATAAGTGGGTAGATCTGAGCAGGGGTTTAATGAGATAGGAAATAGCTAGGAACAGTCGACTGTTACAGTTTGACACCTCACCAACACTGTTGATGCCACACCCTAACCTTGGTACACGCCCCAACATCGGCTCAGAACGCATCAAACGCCTCGACAAGCGTGCACTTCGACAAACGTGCGCCACCTTCACAAGCGCGCGTCTCGCCACGAGTGCGTGCCTCCCATAGAAGCACCTTGTCAGCGCATATCTATAAGCGGGCCTGACTTTAGTCAGCAACGACGACCAATTGGCATTGGTCATCGCCTCGGCATTACTCATTACCTCGGCGACGACTCATGCTTAGTCGTATTCCTATTGTTCCCTCGCTTACATAACTGTCTCGTGCACGGACCATGCCTTAGTATATAAGGGCTTCCCGTTTCCCTGTAATTCCCCAGCTCGTCCACTTGTCCCTTCAAGTGACTCGCAATCTATCACTTCTCTCCCTCTTCTCCTTCACCCACTTCAACTTCCAAGTCGCGTCACTAAGTCTGTGCAGCCTGGGGGCTACTGCTCGCTAAGTCCTGACATCGACGTACATTTCCCCGGAAACATGAACACCTTGAGCATTGTGTCCTGCTGAATCCATGTAGTAACTCCACAGCGCACGAGGAGAACAGGATGCCGGTCCATTATTGCAAATGCATCGAGTCTGAAGGGCTCTGAGAGAATGGTGATCGAACCCATACGAAGAAGTAGCTTGAACTCGTCTGACGGCTTAATCTCACGACCTTCCCAAACCGTGAGGTGCTTGGCCATTCTGAATACTCGATTAGAAAGTGGCCAGGAAAATTTTATTAACTCCGCTTCATGTCTGTCCTGTAACAGATGTTCAGATCGTCACGAATGAAGTGCGTCAGTTGTACTGCACCTCGAGGAACACGTATGCGAGAAGATATTCAGTGAGCCTCAATGGTGGCTGGTGTCCGTTGCCGGTATTAACAATTTCAAGAGAGGGCGAGCAACTGCGCGTGGTGGAATAAGAATCAGAAGCAGCCAGTTTTGAGACAGGGGAGTCCAAGCAGACAGTCAGCGGAGACAAAGCAGTTGGCGAAGGGGAGCATAGGTCGTAAGGAGATGTTTCGTTCCCCTCTTCAAAAGGCCTCGGGTTGATCGAACTTCTCAGTGACACAGAAGGTCACATGGGCGAAGATGCCATCTCACGAGAAGGATAGCAAGCTAGGGATAATGGTCCCGGTGAGCTTGCCAGAGTGCGTATACCAGACAAGCGAGACTTAAACTTAAGTCTCTTGTCTGTGGAAGATATGGGCTGGACGGCCCCTCGCTTGCCAGTTTGCCTTAAGGCATCGTGCTGGTGTGCCCACTCACAAATCTTGTCCTGTTCTATAGCAGGAATTGGGGGGGATACATAATTGAGCTTTTTGAAGAAGCTGCCCTTGTCATCTGACCAGCAAACCTACAATGATAAGCTTCTAGGAAGGAGTAGAAGGGGATGCGGGACGCACGATTTCATACCATCGGCCCAGATTAGTTTCAGAAGACGGACTGTCCAACCAGTATTGAAGCCCCACGGTAATTTCGGAAGGATTAGGGTAGCCTGTAGCTAAGAAGCACTTGTTGGGATCCCTAGCACGGGCGCGTGCATGAACAATCGCCCAGAGCTCCAGGTCCAGGACCTTAGCAGGAACGGTGATCACAGCCATAGTCGCAGGATGCGTGCGCGAAACGTGGTGGCTGAATTCGATTATCGTCTTTTATAACTAGTGGGAGTGAGTGAGCTCGAATAGACATTGGCACATGCCACCCACCGTGGCGCTTGTGGCCAAAATCAGAGAATATGGGGCATCTGCGCGGTGGGTCAATGTGGCTTGGAATAACGTCCGAGCCGCGGACGGTACCAGAAAGACCATTGCCGCACAGAGTGTCTGTCAGGAAAGGACCGCGTTGGTCTGTCCCCGAAAGCCTTGAGGGGAGGTGGTGTTATTAGGCTAGCACACCAGAAGGGCCATGATGCAAGGCACACGCCAGGCACACGCAGGGCATGCGTTCAGCGTGTCTTCGCGCGGGTGTGGTAAGAGAAAAGAGGGGGGACAAGCTAGGGTGCTATGGACATGAGCAAGAGCACCTGAGAGAGAGGGGCGCAGAGGCAGGCGGGCGCACCGAGAGGGCGATAGAACCCATGCAAAAGCACTGGCACATGTTTAGTATAGGAAGTCTTTGAACCAGGCTTCGGACGCATATCTACTGCACTCAACGTCTGTCCCCAACCTGCAGACGTTTCACACGTTGTCAGGTGGTTCGGTAATTAGTGCTCCAAGGTCCCTAAGAGTCGAGGTGCTGCATGCAACCGGGCAGTATGCTTGAGCGATGACGGGTTCGATGTGTTCTGTGGAACATCAATACGCACCTATTGGATTCCGTACCTTAGTTAGGCACGTAGGTTAGTACTAAAAGATGAGAAGGCTCCTGCATGCACGCATGTGCCTTGTCGGGCTTTCTCCCGGCAAGGTACGGCTATTGCTAGCCGACACCAACACAGCAAAACACATAATGCGGCTTATCGTGAGTGCGCCCATATCCCTTATTGGAACGTCCAGAAGTCGCGAGAAGAAGTTAATGGTCATGTGACCATGACGCGACAAGCTAATGCGTTACCGTATATACCTTTGAGAGTGTGCAATAGATATCACACGCTCTTGATCCCCAACTCTCTGTGTGATCTTGAGCTCTCCTGCCTCTAGCTCGCTATTTCAACAGGTTATGAGCCCCGTCTTGCTCAATTCAGCAATCATCTTTGCTATTGTCATCAGTACTCTAGTCCTATCAGTCTACGCTTTCCTTTATATCCTCGCCTTCAAGGACCTCTGTTGCCCAGGCCATCAAATCGACGAGCAGGACATCCAGCTCGAAACCATTACTCCCTACATTGCTCGTAACCAACCGACCTATCCAGCTCGCACCCACCTTGCATGAGTGAGTCGCCTCCTAGGCGCGTAACCAGAGCACAAGCCGCAGCATCGCGAGGAGGTTCTCCTTAGACACCAACACCCCCGCCATCACGCACACAGGAGCCGGTAGCAGGCCCATCTATATTCCTCGAAGAACCCGAGGAAGAGCCCATCCCCGAGGAGACAGAACCCGAGGAAGAACCCGCGGAGGTAGAGTCCGAGGACGAATCGTTTCCAGAGGAAGAAAACGCCGTTGAGTCTTCACCATCTCCCACACCTTCTCAGCCACCTCCGGCACCTTCGCCTCCACCACCACCAACACTGCCTACCGTCACACCCGCCAGCATGGCAACCCATCCTTTCCAGATGTTGGTCAGCGACGTCGCAAAGCAATTTGACGGTGTCGGTCGTCTCACTGGTCCCAAAGAGTGGACCATGTGGAAGTTCTGCATCGATCAGGCTTGGGGAACCATCGTCTCATTCTACCAGGCTCGTACTGGGGGCGACGCCCCAATTGAAGTTATCACTGCCGCTATGACGGCAATTATGTCGAAAATCGACGACAAGATTCTCGTTCATTACATGAACGAACCTACCATTCCGTCGCTCCTGGATAAGCTCCAGACGTGCTTCGATCCGAAAACGTCGGTCACGAGCGCTAACGAGCTTTTTCAGCTCTTTCACCTCCGTCGTCCTGTCTGGGAGCTAGACAAGCTCTTGGATGACGCAGACAGTCTCTGGTCGCGCATCAAAGGCAAAAAGCTCGATGTCAGCGATCAAGTCTACTACTTCGCCATAACTGGCATCATAACCCCGCCGTACGTGCATGTGTGCGTAGCTTACGAGACTGGCGTCCATGCGAAGACCGCAGCCGGCGCTACTCCCGTCTACTCAGCGAATCAGCTTATTGTCGAACTCTGTAATGAGTTCACGAACTATTGTGCATCGCATCCGCAGAAGCCGCGCGACACGTCTAAGGACAAGACCACTACGCCTTCGTCCTCACATCCCAAGACTTCCGGCGTCGAGCGACAGCCGAAGTCCAACACTGCACGCGCTAATACTGCGCCATATGTGAAGACCAAGCCAGTTGCTTCGTCTTCGACTCCGACTATGCCACGCCCGCCGCGACAATGCTTCAACTGTGGGCAGATGGGCCACATGACGTCTACGTGCCCTAAACCTTGGACCAAGAAGTCCAAGCAGATCATGCACGCAAAGGGTATCACGTGCAAGATGGCGCATAGTGCCTCCGGCTTGGTCGCGATTACGACCGATGCGAGCGGCAGCACTATCGCCGCCACCCACCTCGACGCCCAAGCTGACTGGGTACAGTCGTTGTCGTCGGGAGATGTCTCAGCGACTCCCGATGTCAGGACTTAGCGAGCGGGCCCCCAGGCTGCACGAACTTAGTGTCGAGGGTGGCGATTGAGGCGGATAGAGTACAGGAGAGAAGGAAAAGAAGGGTAGATTGCGAGTCACTTGGTGGGACAAGTGGACGAGCTGGGGAAATACAGGGAAGTAGGGAGTCCTTATATACTGATACATGGTCCATGCGTGAGATAGTTATGTAAGCAGTGGAACAATAAGATAGCGACTAAGCGTGAGTCATCGCCGTCGATTCGCCGAGGTGATGACCAAGGTTGAGGCTGTGACTGGTGACGATTAGTCGTTGTTGCTGACTGGATGTTACAGGATGACCCCTTGAGGGCCCTCTCCACAACGTTTTTGGTATGCCTTGTCTTCGGTTTTGACTTCGGCGTCAACGCACGTGCGCGTCTCCAATAGACGCGCGCTTCTCAACACATGACGTGCGCTCGATCTAGCGCACGCTTTCCCGCACTCGCGTGCCTCAACAGGTGCGCACCCCTATCTATGATGCGCGTCACCCTTGTGGCGCGCCTTGCTGATTATCGGCGCGCACAACACACCTTGTGCGCGCCCCTCTCTTTCATTGGATGTACATATCGATGGCTTGATCACTTCCTTACTAATGTACCTCGGTCATACCTACATGTCTCAGCGTTCCCTTATCTAGCTACTGTACAGTTGCTTAGTGAGCGGTTCTCGCAGTGTTACGGTATGGCACCCTACACATGGCTTACCTGTTCATTATCTGTATTGCTTACTCATACTTATGACTATTGACTCGGTTCAAGGATTGCACTATGTCTACTATTTGTGCTTGTTTGGTTAGTTTACTTATAGGCTTGCAGACTCGTTCCCACAGTCTTTAGCTTGTCCTCTTGTATTCCCCCCACTGTACCTGTTCCTTCTGGCTTCATCCCTTCCTTTCTCTTCAATGTAACCTTCTATATTCACCTGAACCATGGATGGCAGTTCCAAGGGGCAATCTGGACAATCCCTGACACGCAGTAATGTAGAAAGGTATATAAGGACTGCCAGTAGACACTGCATCCTTAGCTTGTCCTTCTCGTCTACTCTTCCCTGTAGAGATTAGCAATGCTATTACTTTCCTTTATTCTCCCTCGCTTCTTCATCGACACGCGCCCTGGGGGCACTTAGATGACTCCGACCGCCATATAACGACGACGGGCGAAACGATGCCCGTTCGCGACGATCCCTGACACTGGAGTCTGGGCTGCTTATAGATATGCGCTGACAGGGCGCTTCTATGGAAGGCGCGCACTTATTGTGGAGCGCACGCTTGTTGCAATGACACGCGTCTAGTTGAGGCACGCGCTTGACGAGGTGTCCGATGCGTCGTAACCGATGTTGGGTGTGTTTCCGTTGTTATGGTGAGGCGCCGTGGGGTGTGGGTGAGGCGTCGAGCCGTAACATTACCCCCCTCTTAGGGCGTGCTTACGCCGGGAGCACGTTTGGGTGTGGCCTTGCCTTTCCCTGTCAAGAACTGTGCTAAGTTGGGTGGTTTAGGAGCAGCAGGGTGACGTTCATGGTACTCAGCGATGGCCTCCTTCGCGTTTCGGAGTTGGCTCATAGGCGTCCAGCGATTTTCCGTGTCTGAATAACCGACGTAGTGGACGAGGTAGTTGAACCCCCGTCCGACGGGTCCTCCGTCGACAACCTCGACCTCCCACTCCTCCTCGTTGTCGATCAGTTCTGGAGGGGGTTCGAGGTAATTCGGTCCATGTGCGTTGGTGTCGATGGCGGGCGTGAGGATCGAGGCATGGAAGACGGGGTGTATACGTTTTCACGTCTTGGGAATGTCGAGCCTGTACGTGAGTGGCCCTAGAACGTCGATTACTGTGAACGGTCCCCATCGTTTGGCCCCAAGTTTGGCCTTAGGTTGCGTGGATCGGATGTTCTTCCTGTCAAGGTACACCTTATCACCGGCTTTGAATGGAGTGAACGTTGTCCTTGAGTCGCCATGTTGGTCGCGCATGATGTCTGCGGCCATTCGTAAACTCGCCTGGGCTTCTTCCCGAACTTCCTTGAGTCGTTCAAGGCGTTCGGTTAGAGCAGGGAAGTCGGACTTGGTGGCGACGTCTGGGTAGAAGCGAGGGGTGAAGCTGTAAAGGAGTTCGAAGGGCGACTTGCCAGTGGCTGAGTGGACGCGCGAGTTGTGGACGAACTGCGTGATGGGCAGCCAGTCTACCCAGTCGTCTTGCCGATGGTTACAGAACGCTCTAAGATATTGTTCAAGTTCTTGGTTGAAGCGCTCCGTTTGTCCATCTGTTTGCAGGTGGTAAGCGGTGCTGAGTGTGGACTTGATGCCAAGGCGCTTTATCAGCTCTTGCGTAGTGGCGCTTGCAAACTGGGGTCCTCGATCAGAGATAAGCTGTTCCATTAGACCGGTGTGAGGGAACACGTAGCGCATGAACAAGTCACTAGATCCTAGGCTGTCGACGGTTTTGTTTGTCGGTGCGAGGTATACCATCTTGTATCCGCGGTCGACGTAGGCGGCTATCGAATCGAATCCCTTACACTCCGGTAGGTCCGTGATGAAGTCCGTGGTGAGTATTTGGAAGGGTCTCTCCGGAATAGGGTTTGGAAGCAGCGGAATTGCCGGTTTGTGCATGATGTTCTTGGTCACCTGGCAAACAGCGCAGCCTCTGACGTATTCTCGAATGAAGACGGACATACCAGGCCACCAGAAGTCTCGGGACACGAGTTCCTGCGTACGTCGGCGTCCCGGGTGTCCCACTCCTGGGGTATCGTGGCAGAGTCGTACGATATCGCGCCGTAGCTCCGAGTCCGCCGGAACGTAGATACGCTCCCGATAAAACGTGAAGCCGTCCCTTTGTTTCCAGTTACCGAGGGTTCGCTTTAGCGAGGAGGGTCCATCTTCAGCGATTATCGTTAAGGCTTGCAGGACCTCGTCGTCGACCGTTTTAGAGGCCCGAATGCGCTCCCGAATGTCGTCAATGTTTGTTAGCTTCACGGCCCGTACGTGGAAGAGGATCGTTCCTTCGTTGTCTGAGTCAACTCCCCTGGAGTGATCTGATCGTCGTGACAGTCCATCTGCGTGGTTGGTGTTGCCGGGTTTATGACGAAGCTCAAAGTCGAAGCGAGACAGGTAGAGAGACCACCTGGCCTGTCAACGGTTCAGCTTTTGCGCCTGTGTGAAATACTCTAGGTTCTTATGATCCGTGAGAATTTGCACTGTGTGTTCGGCCCCTTCCAGGTGGTGCCGCCATGCTTCGAGTGCCCTGATGATCGCGAGGAGTTCCTTGTCAAAGATGTCGTAGTTGCGTTCGGCCAGATTGAAGGACTTGGATAAGTACGCGACCGGGTGCCATTGGTCGTCTTCACCTTGCTGACTCAGGACGGCGCCGGTCGCGAAATCCGAGGCGTTGCACTCTATGCGGAATGGCTTACTGTGATCAGGCATGAGTAGGACAGGTGACGAGGTGAACGCAGCTTTAAGCCGCTCGAAGGTGGATTGGCAGTCCTCCAACCAGAGCCAGGGAACGTCCTTCTTGGTCAGTTCGAATAGTGGGTGCGCTATAGTGGAGAAGTCCTGGATGAAACGCCTGTAGAAGTTCGCAACCCAAGGAAGGATTGTACTTCCTTGACCTTGGTGGGAACGGGCCACTCTTCAATACCGCCTAATTTCACCGGGTCCATCGTGACGTTGTCATGTGAGACAACGAGACCTAGGAATTCGACTTCCGTCTGTTCGAAGAGACATTTCTCCGGTTTCAAGTAAAGGTCGTTGTCCTGAAGCCGTTGAAGGACTCGTCGCATGACGTCGCGGTGCCGTTCGAGAGTGTCCGTGAATACCAGGATATCGTCCATATAGATGATGACTACACCTTCGGCTATGAGGTCCTTGAAGACTTCGTTCATCATGGCTTGGAAGGTTGCCGGCGAGTTTGTTAGACCGAAAAACATCACGAGGGGTTCGAAGAGTCCACGGTTCGTTCGGAAGGCGGCCTTCCATTCGTCGCCTTCCTTGATGCGGATGTTCTCGTAGCCCCAACAGACGTCAACCTTGGAGAAGATTCGTGCGCCTTTGAGCTTGTCGACAATCTCGTTGACGAGCGGAAGTGGGTACGCGTTCTTGATGGTGCCAGAGTTTAGGTGCCGATAGTCTTGTACGGGTCGCAGATGTCCGTCCTTCTTGTTAACAAAGAAAAACGGACTCACCATGGGTGACTTGGACGGTCGGATGTACCCCTTGGACAATTGTTCGTTGAGAAAGGCGTCTAGTTCGGTCTGTTCGGATGGCGATAGCGGGTAGAGCTTGCATGGTTTGGGCATGAAATCTTCCTTTAGGTCGATGGCGTGGTCCCAGACGCCTCGTTCCGGGAGGCATTCGGAAGCGACCTTATCGAAGACTTGGGTGAAGTCGCGGTATTGCTCCGGGACCATTTCGTTGAACGTCTTAGTCTTCTGCTTGGCCAGGGCCGCCTCTGCCAGTTGCTGTGACTTGGTAGAACCGGTGCGTACGGGAATGAATGACTCATCTGGGTCCTCTGTGTAATCCTCCATGTATAGGATGACGTCGCCATCCTCGACGGTGCAGGTAGCGATGTCCGGGACGATCCTCGCCAGTCGAAGGCCTTCGAGCACCCAGGGAACCGAGATCGCTGGGTCCCTTGGTGTTGATGGGCTGTCGTCGGAGGTTGGCTGGGCCGGAGGCGTCTGGTCTTGGGTTTCCGTGTCAGGGGTGCCGTTGTTACTGGCCGCTTGGCGAATGTTACGGCTTGATGCCTCACCCGCACACCACGGCGCCTCACCATAACGACGGAAACACGCCTAAACATCGGTTACAACGTATCGGACGCCTCAACAAGTGCGCGTCTCGACTAGACGCGCGTCATCGCAACAAGCGCGTGCATCACGATGAGCGCGCGCCTCCCATAGAAGCGCCCTGTCAGCGCATACTTATAAGCGGCCCGGACTTCAGTCAGCAATAACGACTAATAGGCATCAGTCATAGCCTCGGTCTCAGTCATCACCTCGGTGATGACTCATGCTTAGTCGTCTCTCTATTGTTCCTCCGCCTACTTTATTGTTTCGCGCACGGACCATGTAGCAGTATATAAGGAGTCCCAGTTCCAGTGTAATTCCCCAGCTCATCCACTTGTCCTACCAAGTGACTCGCAATCCACTGCTTTCTCCCTCCCTCTCTCGTCCTTTGCCTGCCTCAACCCCTATCGTCACTAAGTCTGTGCAGCCCGGGGGCCCTTGCTCACTAAGTCCTGACAGCGAATAGGTGTGACGTCGTCTTCATCGTTGACCTCTTCGCACGTGACTGGTGGCGGTCTTGGGGGAGCCGACCGTTCTGTTTGCAGTTGCACGACAGGTGGATCCACGAGGAGGCAGTTGGCCGGGCATCGCGTCATGTCCACACGATCCTGCTGCCAGTCGATTTCCGGGTTGTGCTTCTGCAGCCAGTCTGTTCCGAGGATGACGTCTTGGTCGCCTAGGTTGGCGACGTACATTTCGACGTCCTCTTCATGGTAGGAGCTGCCGTTGTCCGAGTATATGCGTAGCTGTTGAGTGGTCGAACTATGCACTGGCCCCATTCCGTTATCTGTCCCGTCTACGTTTTTGACGGGGATGGGTCGTGCTAGTGCCTTAGTCGTTAGCCGATGTTGTTTGACGAACTTGTCGTCAATAAGAATTCCTTCTGCCCCACTGTCTTGCAGGGCGGAGACGTCGATTTGTCGACCGGTTATTTTGCCGATGAATTTTCCTCGGAGCTTGATGGACGGGGTCTGCGCGTTGCGAGTAGCGGAGACCTTGTTTGATGCAATTGACTGCTCACGAGATAGTACACTGATAAAGTCCTTATGCCGAACCAAAAACGGGGTCCTACGTGACGACATTGCGCGAGGACCGTCTAAAAATCCGCCGGGCCTAGTGCCTTGCTAGCCCAGTCCATTGCCCCTCCTCCGAGCGCCTTGATGCGCGCTACCAGAGCTTCCACCTCGTCGACATCCTTCTCGACCTTGGCTGCTTGCACTGTCGGCGAAGGGCCTGGTTCGTGTGTTGGGATGCCTGCTGCAACGCGCTCGGGGCAGTCGCGTATGATGTGCCCGATCTTGCGGCAGAAGAAGCAACCACCGTTGTTGCGCAGGTACTCGCGCTCCGGTTCGGTGAGTTTTCCCGGGCGCCCGTTCCTGCCGCTCGTGACCGTTGCGACCTTGACCGGCCGCTTCTCCTGCGAGATGGTGCCAGCGTCGTTGCTCGGACGTTTGGCGGAGGGCGTACCTTTGCCCCACGCTTGGTGTTCGACGCGTTCGCGCCGCCACATCTCATCCTTCTGCTTTGCCACCTCCTGGTAGTCTCCCAGGGCGGCGATACGCGAGGGTTCGCTCGCATCGACCTTGCTGCGCAAGTTGGCGTTCAGCCCCTTGCAATAGAAGCGGAGCGCCGCGCGCTCATTGTAACCGGCCCGTTTGGCCGTCACATTGAACTGCAGCATGTAGTCCACCGCGGTGTCCTTTCCCTGCTCAATTTCCTCGAGCTCCGCCTGGGCCTTAGTCTCCTCGTCGACCAGGGAGAACTGCGCGATGAACGTCTCGAAGACGCGCGTGAGCGACCACCTTGGCAAGAAGGTCCGGCTGAGGTGGTCTTCCATGACCTCCTCGAGGACGGACGCAGCCCACTTCTTGGACATATCGCCGTCCATGTTCTGACAGAAATAGTTAATACGACTGAGATCTGTCTTGATGGTTTTTTGGGTTGCACATAAAGTGCATCATGCAGTGCATGCGATAGTTGCGCGCATCATCACGGTCGTCTTTGAACGGCTTGGGAGTGCCGCCCATCTTACCGGCATCGGTGACGGCTTCGGCTTCGTCCTCGGCGGGGTTGCTCTGGCGTTCGAGCTCTTTGACCACCCGAGTGGTGCTTCAGGCGGCGGCGGGTGCCGCAGGTCTAGGCTGCGGCTGTTCTTCTTCGATGCACTCCGTGGGATGCGTGCTGGTTGGCCGGAACGCAGGTCCGGCGACGGACGTCGGTGGGGGTGTACCAATCATGACGGATTGGAGGTGGGTTGGCGGTCGAGTGGGTGGTCGGGTTGGCAGCTGTGATGGGTTAGATGCTCGCGATTGAGCACGAGAAACTGCTCGTGCGGCGCGTTCGAGTGTTTCAGCGGCGATGAAGTCGTGCCGGTGTAGGTACGAGTCTCCTAGGTGAGGGTGATCGAGCCACTTGAAGACTGGGCGAAGATCTCATGTCCAGTACCAGAGGACGTCGTACTCGCCGGTGTGGGTTCGCGCGGTAAGATAGTGTCCGCCGGGCGCGAGTCGGAATCCTGCAGGGACGAGATCCGCAGTGAAGATGGGGAAGTTTTCTTCGTCGACCGAGGTGTGTGAGAGGTCGGTGTCTGGGGTTCCTGCGTGGTGTGCCTCAGGGACGCGTTCGTCGTTATCGAAGTCGGGGTCGGGTCTAGGTGTTCTGCGAGTGCTAGGAGCGGAAATGGTGGGCAACTGTCACGCACGAAATCAATCGATTTATCGACGCCTTCTTCAGGTCGTCGTGTGCTACTAGGTACGAATGGTAGGGCGGGCTATCCTCCTTCTACGATTCCCTCGTTCGTTCTCGTCGAGGGCTTGTCAGACGGTGTCGAAGATCCCCCTGTTTGGAGGGTGCAGTGAAAAGTTGGTGGTGCGGCGTAAGCAGCGCTCTACGAGTGCACGCCGTGGGTGGATGCGGAAGCTTGTAGTGGTGGTGCCGTGGACGTGGATTACGTCTAGGACTTGGAAG